>BQNB010059179.1:0-37437 GCA_026074375.1 Tanacetum coccineum | reverse complement strand
TCCCGAGATTTAAATTTGTGTTATCCGATTGTGTGACCAAGGAAAGACTTAAGGTTTAATAACTCGCTCTAAACAAGACGCTGATAACTCTATTCAGCAAAATTTGGTGATTTTACGCTTCTCAGTCAAAAAAAAAAAAAAAAAAAAAAATTGGCTAGGTTTGTCCAGGATATTTAATCCATCAAAATGGATATCTCAAAATATATCACTACAGATCTTATGCCTGGTATAACCGCGTTATATGGAAAGTCTCATTACAGTGAAGACCTCAAGAAGAAGGTGTAGTCACGTGAGTATGTTTGTATAAGTCTCTAAATGTCCGAGGACGGAGTCTCGTTTCCACTATCTATAATGTTCGATGATTCACATCAACATGGCTTATGTATGTAAGTACCCAACTTACTTGGCAGTACTAGGATGTATCGCGACCTAAGTCTTCCTACTAGTGGCCCGAACTGAATGGTTTGTCTATCTGTTTCGTCGATAGGTGTTTATCTCGTTTAAAGGGAGTTGCATAACCTATTGGACAAAGTTGTATCAGTCGGGACCGCTCTAGGACCCAACAGCAGCGATCATAACGTCAATGCTATAACAAATGGTGATGGGATATTGCACTCAGTCTGTTAGCTCCACAGACAGTTTACAATTGCAAGGATTTGCAATCGCAAAAGTAATAACTTAAGAATGAGATAAGGTAGCTCCAAGTGAGGCCTTGAGATTTTGCTGAGTAGCAAGACACGATTGTGTCTCCAGACCCTTTTAACGGATTTCAGTGATGATTGAGTTCAGGTTTTACTCGTCTCATATCGGATACCATTAAGCCCACTCATTTATAATTTCTTATTTACATAAAGAAGCGTCCAAATTTATGTAAGTAAGAATGATAAACTTATGGTTCGGTGATTTACAACTTATTTATTTAAATGAAGAGGCGTCCCAATCCTTTCAAATAAATAGGTTATAAATCATCCTACTTAATAATTTCTGATGCAATACGCGTACTCACAAAGTTTTCAAGGTGGTGAATGACATAGCGATGCCGATGCTCTAAAGAGTATGGAACGAGTATTTAAAATTCGTCTTCGGAGACTGGGAGTAAAAACTGCCAGGCGAGATCAACATAGAGTTCAAGATAGTTAATGAGCACTCGGTTAGGATTAAAGGTCATTACGAACGGGAATCAGCACAGCGAATTATCATATCAATATTCCTATTACAAGCCTCACCCCATACAAACTTGCCCATACAATATATTCATACATAATTCCATGTAAACAGAACTGTGACGGGCTTTGTTAACATAGCAATTATCATATCAATCTTCATATTACAAGTCCCGCCCATACAAGACTTGCAATACTTAGATTCATACATAATTCCATGTAAACAAAAATTATGACGGTCTCCGTGTAATACAATATAGTACAGAGCTATGAAGAAAAATAATATCCTTAAAGACCATTGTTTAACTTTCAATGTCTGGGAACAAAACGAGACCATTGTGCAACTCACAATGTCTAAGAAGTACGATGAGACCATTGTATAACTCACAACGTCTGAGGTATAAATTGACCATTGTAGCAACACACAATGTCTTAAAGAAATGCTCTGTATTTATATAAATAACTCTTTATATAAAAAACGTGGCCGATACACGCAAAAGTTTTAAGCTATAGATTACATATATTATGTCATGTAGAGCATAAAATGCAGCACGAATGTAAGCACATAAGCAAGTAACGTGTATGCACTTTGAAAATGTTTGATGTGATGCAATGTTTGTGAAAACGGTTATAGTCTAGGGTAAAATATGCAACCTAGTTCTCTATAACCTTGGCTCTGATACCAATCTGTAACACCCCCAAAAAGAGTCCCCCCCCCCCCCCCCCCCACCCCCCCCCCCGCGAGCGGAAATATGTCAGGGAGCGTTACTTCAAAATACAACAGCACAAGATACAAAGAACGACCTCCAAATGTGTCGTTTGTTAAAACAATCTCGTTGATTTTCTGAAATCAAATAAAAGTTTGTCCCATAATTGCTATCACCATGAAAACTTTGAATGAAAAGACTCCAATGACATCAGAATAACCAAGGCATCTAATTCACCAAGAAAAACATGCTTAAAAGTGTCAACATTAAATTGGTGAGTTCATAGATTTAGTATTAAATATAAATGTAAAGTTCAAACAAATGTAATTTATCCACTGTAGTCATCACCAGTACCATGTAAAAATATTTATAAAATATGCACGACCCATTTTATGTTACCAAGAGTACCAATCTTATCCCAAAGATGTTTATAAATAATGCATGACAGATGTAATGTCACCAAACTGTTCCAGGTATGTATGTGTCGGGAGGCCCTGTAGTCCCCAACAATGATCCGACATGTTATAACGTTCGTTAACCTGGTGGTAGCTAATCACCCGAACGGGGATTGTCAATCCCGAATAAGAACTTTCATAACAGTACGCGCAGACAACATGCAATAAACGTTCGCTTGCTAAGTGATAGCCTAATCACTCGAACGGGGATTCTCAATCCAAATAAATCTATTTCAGAACATATCGCGCTCACCTCCAAGTGATTTACAGTTCATTACGACTGTGACGTAACCTGTTGTATGTGCCCGATTCTAGCAGTGATAACAAATAATTGTTCCATCCGTGTTGTTTCCATCTGCAACACCTGGCATGTAAGTGCTTGATGGCCCCGCAGTCGCCACTACAAATCGTAAATCCCGAAAAATCTTTCAAATGTAAGTAATGCATTTGTGACCGAAAATAAAGTCAAATAATGTATCCCATAACGAGCTATGCAAATAAGTATGTAACCCAATTTGAAATCAACCATGTAAATGTGTTTGTAATGAATTGCAAAATCAAGTAGGTGAACCAAAAGTGTAGAATAGTATGTAAAAGACATTGTAAATGAACATGTAAACAAGTTGAGTTGAGCATGTATTCTCCCCCGAGATTTGTAAAGTAAATGTAAAACAAGTGAAAGAAGGGGCTATAAACTCACATCGATGAATGAAGAACGATTATGGCGGGAATGAGTTACATATTGAGTACAAAGACGAAACCGGAAAACAGAAACGGCTCGACCAGATTTGCAGCTTAACTTAACGTCTTAGTCACGACTATCCTAGGGTAATGCGTTTTTGGGTTTTCCCGGTGAATGATTATGTTAATGCGTCACGTTGATAAAAGATTTAGATTTAAGGTTGTAATAGTTTGGTGGTTGGTTAAATAAATAAATTGAAAATAAACCCAAAGTGTGTAATATATTCCGTATATATTTCATGTGAAAATTAGAACAATTATAAAATATAAAATAATATTTTATAATATAGTATATTGTTTCCTTGACGGTTTGCTAAAATAGTTATCCCATTTGAAAAGTATAGTTTTCATCTGTTTAACCGGTTATTGTATAATACAAATTATCATATCTTTAAAATATAACTTAGCCCCTTTTTATATTGGTTTCTAAAATAATATAAGTCTTAGTAAAACATTACTAAATATATATATTTCGTCATGACATTTTCGGTTGTATAATGTTTTCCATTTTCGCAATACTTAACGTTTTCCCTTAATCAATATACGTTGCAATAATTTGTTTTTCCAATATTCCAAATGCTCGCGTTTTCTAGATATAGTATACATATGTATATTATCATATCTAAATTAAACAAATTAATAAATATTATAGTTATTTAACTGTTTAAAACCACCAATAATTATTTATCCGGTTTTAATATATTGACTCTGCTGTTTTTACACTTCTATATATATTTTATATTTTATTATATTTTATATATATTTACGGTGTGAATCCGGCCGGATCAAGTCTCAATTCATCGAGCTCATGCAACTGCAGAAATTGTTTTTCTCCTACAACCTTAAGATCAGGATTGCAACTTCGCAGGGCCCAGTAAGCACGATGTTCGAATTCAAATGGCAAATAGCATGTTTTTCCATAAAGAAGTCGGTACAGAGTGGTACCGATTAGAGTTTTATAGGCTGTACGAAATGCCCATAGAGTATCATTTAATTTTATCAACCAAACAGACAGATTGTCCTTAACTGTCTTTTCGAGGATTCTTTTTAAGGCTCTGTTGGTATTTTCAACCTGACCACTAGTTTGTGGATGATAGGCTGTGGCTATACGATGTTGTACTCCATACCTTTTCAATATTTTCTCCATTTAATGATTACAAAAGTGAGTTCCTTTGTCGCTAATTAAAGCTTTCGGAATTCCAAAACGAGAGAAAAGATTTTTCAAGAAATTGACTACCACTCGTGCGTTGTTGGTGGGTAAAGCTTCGATTTCCGCCCATTTTGACATATAGTCGATGGTGACAAGAATGTATTCGAACTTATGGGATTTCGAAAAAGGTCCCATGAAATCAATTCCACATATTTCAAAATTTTCACTTACTTGGATGTTGTTCAAAGGCATCTTGTCTCTTCGTAAAATGCTACCAGAATGTTGGCAGGCGTCATAATTTTGTACCAGAGTCTGGGCTTCTTTGACTATGGTTGGCCAATAGAATCAAGCATCAAAAACTTTCTTTGCGGTAATCGATGGTCCATAATGTCCCCCAGTGGGACAATGATGACATTCATCTAGAAATTTTCGAGTTTCCGAACCGTGAATGCATCTTCTGATCATGCCATCGGGGCATGGTTTAAATAGATACGCTTCGTACCAGAAATAGTGCTTAAGTTCTGTAAAGAAATTAAAACAATGAGCGTAGGTTAATCCTTTTCTTAGAATTCCTCTAACTAGGTAGTTGGCAAAGTCAGCAAACTACGAGCTTTCTTCCTTTTCGGTTTTGATACTCTTGAGAAATTCATCAGGGAACTCGTCATTTATTTCCTCGTCGTTGAGATTGGGTTTCTCAGGTCGCGATAAGTGATCGGCTGCGACATTTTCTGCTCCCTTCTTATTTTTGATTTCGATATCGAATTTTTGAAGCAGTGAAATCCAGCGTATAAGACGCGGTTTGGCATCTTGTTCGAAAATAGATATTTTATTGCAGCGTGATCCGTGAACACAACTATTTTTGAAAGAACAATGTTTGATCAAAACTTGTCGAATGCAAAAACTACGACGAGTAACTCTTTTTCGGTCACCGTATAGTTTTGTTGTGCGATGTTCAGAGTTTAGCTAGCGAAGTGGATGGGTCAAAAGGGCTTTTCTTCATGTTGGCCTAGCATGGCTCCTACGGCAAAATCACTTGCATCGCACATAAGTTCAAACGGTAGCGACCAATTAGGTGAAACCATAATAGGAGCATTCGTTAACTTTTCTTTGAGAGTTTCGAAAGCCTTATTGCATTCTTCATTGAAGTTAAAGACTAGGTCTTTTTCGAGAAGTTTCGTCATGGGTCTAGAAATTTTGGAAAAGTCTTTTATGAATTGGCGGTAAAATCTGGCATGTCCTAAGAAACTTCTAACGGCTTTGACGTTAGTGGGTGGTGGTAACTTAGCTATCAAGTCAATTTTTGCTTTATTGACCTCTAGTTCTTTATGGGAGACTTTGTGCCCTAGCATAATTCTCTCGGTTACCATGAAGTGACACTTTTCCCAGTTTAGAACTAAGTGTGCTTGTTTACATCGAATTAGCATCTGCTCTAGATTATTTAAGCATGAATTGAATGAATCTCCAAACCCTGAGAAATCGTCCATGAAGACTTCCATAGAGGTTTCGAGCATATCTTGAAAAATTGCAATCATGCACCTTTGAAAAGTTTCTGGTGCGTTGCAAAGACCAAAAGGCATACGCTTGTAGGCGTAGGTTCCATAAGGGCAAGCGAAAGTGGTCTTTTCCCGCTCTGCTAGTTTGATGGGAATTTTAAAATACCCAAAAAATCCGTCAAGAAAATGAAAGAACTTGTTTCCGGCTAATCTTTCTAGCATTTGATCCATGAAGGGTAAAGGAAAATGATCCTTTCGGGTGGCGTTGTTCAACTTACAATAGTCGATACAAACTCGCCATCCTGTTATTGTTCGTGTTGGAACGAGTTCGTTGTCTTCATTTGTCACAACAGTCATTCCTTCTATTTTCGGCACACAATGCACCGAACTTACCCAAGGACTATCTTCTATGGCATAGATGATACATGCATCTAGAAGTTTGATAATCTCTTTTTTAAAGACTTCTTTCATGTTTGGGTTAAGTCGGCGTTGTCTCTGAATTACTGGTTTGACATGTCTTCAAGATTGATTTTATGTTTGCAAAAAGAAGGGCTAATCCCTGGAATATTGGATGTTTTCCAAGCGAATGATTCTTTATGGTTTTTGAGCACTGAAATAAGTCGTTCCTTTTCATTTTGTTTGAGTAAAGCTGATATGACTACTGGGAGAAGAGAATTTTCCTCCAGAAAGGCATATTCCAGATGTTTTGGAAGAGGTTTCATCTTAAGATCGGTTGGTGGATCTTGGATAGATTTCTTGATTCAAAGTTCATCTTCTGGTGGTAACTCTTCAAAATCATCTTTGATTTCATCCTCTTGAACATTCTCTGACATGAATTCATCGAAATCTTTGTCGAGCGGTGTTTCGCTTATCTTTTTTTATGTATTTAGGAATGGTTTAGAATCGTCAAGCAGAGCATCGAGTTCATCCTCAGTTATGTCATCGATAACATCCATGCGGAAGCATGTGTCGTCATTCACGTGAGAATGCTGCATAGTTTATCGATGTGAAAAGTTGCTTTATCTTCTCCAATTCTGAAATTTAGTTCTTTGTTCTTAACTCTTATGATAGCGATGACGGTATGCAAGAACGGTCTTCCTACGATCAGAGAGACTCTATCATCCTCCTCCATTTGCAGGATAACAAAATCTACAAGGAACACGAATTTTCCAACTTGGACGAGCATATTCTCAGCAACTCCCATAGGGTACTGGTAAGTATGATTTGCTAGTCGGATACTCATCCTTGTGAGGTGGTTGTGGGGGGGGGTGGATGGGGGGTGGGGGGGTGGGGGGGGGGGGGGGGGGGGGTGTGTTGGGGGGAGTTTTTTTAGAGTTGTTCCAGAAAGTGCAGCGTACAGTGAATACGGCATCAGGTTAATGCTTGCGCCAAGATCGGCCAAGGCAAGATATTTAACTGAATTGCAAGTTTGTAAAGGGATTAGAAACTTTCGAGTCCTCCAAGCTTTGGAGATCTTTGTATTTGAAGATGCCGAGCATTCCTCAGTTAAGAAGGCAGCAGAGATTTGCTCCATCTTACTTTTGTTGCTTACAAGATCTTTTAAAAACTTTCCATAATTAGGCATGCCTGCCAGGACGTCAACTAGGGGTACGTTGATCCTGACTTCTTTGATCATGTCTAAAAACTTGGCATATCGTGCCTCTATTTTTTCTTTGTTCAATCGTTGTGGATATGGAATTTTTGGCTTATAGGCTTTGAGTGGCGGCATTTCAGTGGCGGCGTTTCGGGCTGAGTTGGTTTCTTGGGTAGAGGTTCTGCCTCTTTTTCGACTTCTTCTACCTCGTCTTCACTATCGTCATGGAAGACGGCAGTTTTGATGCTTGGGTTAGCTGGTGGGTCATAGGTCTTACCAATGCGTGTGAATACGGCATTCACGTGCTCATTACGAGCAGTTTATGGTCGGTAAGGTTTTTCGTTTGAAGGTTTTAGGTTGGTTTGGATATTTTTAGGCAGCGTACCCGTGGGTCTGGAAGATTGGTGATCATAAATCCTACCAAACTTTTTTTCAAGTTCTTGAATCGCAGCTTGATGATTCTTTTGTCCTTGTTCGACTTTGGTTTTGAGATTATAGAACTGGTTCTTGACAAAATCATTCGCTGCCTTTTGTGCTATAACTAATTCTCATATGGTTTTCTCGAATTCTGATTCGTCTGGTTTCTTTTCGAGTAAACGCGGGATTGCGTTTTCTTCTCAGTGGGTTTAGTTCGGTTTTTCAGAGACGATCGCTCCAATTGCTAGAATTTCTACCATAATAATTTCCTTGATATCCTCCTCGATATCCTCCTAATGCATAGTTTACTTCTTCCTCCTTGGGTCCTCCTATAGGTTTATCGTCGCAATCTGATGATGGATGGGGTCCTCCACATTTGTTGCATCCATATCTCATTTCTTTCATGTCTCCTCTAATCTCTTTGAATTATGAATCAATACTTGTCGTTAAGGCTTCCATTTTCTCCAATAATGGTGAATTTTCTTCTCCTTCGACGAAGGCAATGGTTTTACGAAGGGGTTTGGTTTTGTTCTCTTTTGGCCAGTCGAGGTTTAGAAGAACTCGATCCTCGAGCAACTGATGTGCTTCATTTGGTATTTTGTAAAGGGATATTCCTCCGGCATCTAAGATAGTTTGGTTTGGTTCATCTAGTCCGTGGTAAAAGATTTGGATTATGGTTCCTTGTCCTAAACCATGTCCATGACAACTACGAAGTAGATCCTTTGTAAGTATCCAAGCGTCGACTAGTGATTCATGATGTTGTTGGGTGAAACCTCGAATTTCTCCCATAAGTCGGTCAAACATAGCGTTAGAACGAATCGCTTTCAGCTTGTCTCATCTTTCCAGTGTTACCAAACCGAGACATAGTTCTTGAACCAAATCTTTGCTTCTCCCGCTTGGGTGATGATGGAAAAAGTTTTTAATTTAATGGAATCCGGTTGGTGTATGCCTTATCTGTAACAATCCAACATATTTCAACAAAAATCGCGATGTCTTTTGCGGATCGGCCTGTTGAGCGTCCATCGAATTGTCAATCTTTGATCATGGAAAGATGGTGTCCTTTGACAGTGAAGTTGTCTCCAAGGTCAACCGCAACAATAGCGGCCTCGGGAGTGGGTGCTACGGCCCGATTCTTTCCCCACATGGGTTGGTCGTCGGCCATTGGGAAGGGTAGGTCAAGAAATGGGTTGTAGACTACTCGCTCCAAAGATTCTCGAAAGGAGAATATATGGTTATTGGAACTCGGTTCTCTAATGGGTATGAACGGGTTTCGCTTTTTCTTCTTTCTTAAGGTTTGGTGGATAAAACGTTTGGGTTCGGAATAAGGAGTAATTAGGTTTTGTCCAGCAGAACGTGTTAGTATTCAAGGGCAAAACTCGAATAAGATCAAACCCAAAAGGATTTAGAAGATTTGAGAAAAGAGAAAGAAAGAAAAAAATTGGTTTTTGTCAGAGGCTTTTGCGCCAGGCGGCAGGAAGATCGTCTTGAGGCTGTGCCAGGGCGGTAGAGGACTACACCGGGCGGCTCCAATTGTTCTGATTTTTTTTTTAACGTGGCACCTAGGGACAATGGGATCACAAGATCTAAATCGTAAAACACGATCAAATCCTCGGCAGCGGTGCCAAAAACTTGATTCATGCGATACGGGTCAGTTTTAAATTTATAACTCACTATACCAAATTCTCAAGCAACACATACGAGCAAGTGAATTCGTCCGTAGTAGCAAGATATTGAATGGTAAGTCGGGATCGTTCACGGGGATTTGAGTGTTTCAACTCGATAAAGATTTCGATGATAAAAAAAATCCTAAGATGCAAGATAACAATAATGAAAGCGATTCAATGATAATAAGATGTACTTGGTTGGAGTTAGTTTGGGAATCCAATTCGATATGATAGTGACATAGACTAACAAGTTGATTAAAAGAATTGGAGGTTATCCAATCTATTATTTTTAAAACTTTTTATCTTCGTCAAGACTCGAAGTGACAAAAACAAGTATTAGACTCAATCAATGAATTCAAGACTAAGACAACCTCTATGAGTTTGATTCGCAGTTCGTTTCACAAATCATAGACACCGATAATTATGTTCCTAGTTATACCCAACCGCTTAATAAATGGTCAATACAAAAGGTAGCCGATCGTAGACAAAAAGGCGACAATTGATTGATTAACAATACCCCTTTCGGCCTATGATATTCTCAACAAACAATCCGGTTGATAAAAATATGCCACTTATAACATAAGAACAAATGGATCTAAGACTTAGCTTGAAATTGAATTAACATGCCACACTATCACAATCGAATCTTCATACCACAAACTTCATCTAACCAAGCACATAAAGGGACTAGCCACTCATATTAAACAAAGACATAATTCCAGAAAATAATGCATTCATAAACATAATGAAAGTTCTTACAAAGTATTGCAAAAGCTTAAAGGAAAGTAAACTAGGAAATGACAAACTTGTGAGCTAGAGGGATCCTCCTTTTTGGTTTTCTTGGAGCTTCTTCCTGACTTCCCTGGACTTAGGTGGCTTTGGAGAGGAGTGGTGACTATGAGGATTAGGTTTTTGAGTTGGAGAATAGTAAGGTGTGTGTTAAAATGAGGCATAGGGTCTCTTATTTATACTATAATTTTATGTCGGTTCCAAGGTCTAAAGGGGTGTCCAAAGTCGGTTTAGAGTGTCTAGACCCTTCTTGATTATCCAGGTTTCTTCTAGAGTGAAGTGAAAAATGTAAGCTCCAAGATCAGGGCGGCAAAGCCTCCTGTCGGGCGACAAACTCTCTGCCAGGCGGCAGACACTCTAGCCGGGCGGCTGGGTCCTCGCTGGTGAAATCTTTTTGTTGAATCTTTCATTTAAGGCTCTTGTTCTAGTTGTGCTTGGCCATGGGTCTTCATACTTCACTATATCTTCATTACAACTTGATCTCAGGGCTTGGAAGCTTGAGTAATTAGATTTCTTCTTCTTTGAGATGCTTCCGCACTTGATCCTGACACAGGATTCTTCATACTTAAGATAATCTAAGCATGTTCGTCTCTCCTTTTCTTGTTTTCCTGTATTTGGCTGCAATTACACTAGAAAGCATATTTCGACATAATCAAGTAATAAAACCATAGGTAACTGACCAAATAACTAATATAAAAGTATGAATAATGCTCCCAAAACATACTTGATTTGAGCGTTATCACTCCCTTGAGCGTTGCTCTCCTCTTCGAATGATGACTGCAAGAAATGAATTCTCGTAAAGTGTCTACAAAACAACCTCGTTTCCCCTAAAATCACTAAACAACAACAAGCATTAAACGTTCATAGATAAATATACACTAAAATCTAACTCACTTTCGTAGGAATCACGGTTGCATTTAGCGTATGCAACAAGCCTTTTAAACCACTTGGTGGCCCAAGTGGACGAGTGAAGTCTCGTCAGGGTTTCCAGAGAATATACCCATAAAGTTTATTTACTTATACATGGTTTCTGAAAAGGTTTCAAACCTATTTTTGGTTTCAGAAACGGTTTTACGGTGTAACAATGGGATTCGTTACACCGTAAACATGCGGTTTTTAAAATTTGGAAATTTAAACTAAGAAGGTTATGACGTAACTAATTTAGGACATTAAGCCATAATTAAATCTATTACGGCATAACCAATGTGGTTAGGCCCAGACAAAACCTTGCTACTACATGAAAATGAGTCGAGGAGACCTCAAATTCCACTTCCTTATAGATAGAACCTGCAAAATAAGAGAGAACCCAACAAAAACCAACTAAAATGCAAAAAATAAAGGACGGGTTGTCTTCCGACAAGCAATTTTGTTTATTACCAAGTATTTAAGTTAGCCTCAAGACCCTCTACGTCTTTTTGTGGATCCTTCTTCCACTGTCCACTTCCTTACAGATCATATCCCTGAATCTCGACCCGTTTTCTATTCCCAATGGTAAGGCATCCATTAATTCTTTAGTGACACAAATGAAATTTTGGGTAGTGTCAAACGAGTATCTTTTTATTTCGAAAGTCTCTACGTAGACCATTGGTGGGTCATACTCTTCTATGTTGATTCCAAGTTGTCACCTTTCCTCCTCTTTTGATTTTTGATCGTGCCACTAATAGATATTATCCCCTTGTACTTTCTTACAATTTTCCCATATATCATCAAGCATATGTCCTTTCTTTCCTATGCCTAATTCATATTCGTCTGCTAACTGGTCTAGTTTGAGATCGAACATGCACTTATAGTCGTCAAAACTGGTCTTTTACTAGATCTTCTTGAAAACAATCAATTAGTCATGTTTTAAGTAGGGTTTTCTTTACTGGTTCCCTTATGTTTATGTGTCCTACCTTTGCCAATAGCCAATCCTTGAGAGGGTAGTCCTTCGGTCTAGGATTGAGATTTTTCTGGACGGTGGTAAACCTTGAAGTGGGAGTATTTGGATTGTCGTTTCACCATTCCTTAAACCTATCATCCCAAATCAATTATTTATCTTGGGTTTCTCCGTATTTGACTAATAGGAACTCAAGAAATGATAAACCTCCCCCGTTTACTCTTTTCCTATCATCATCATGGTAACAGTACCATTTTTTATAACTCTTTCTTCATCTATTCCATAAATTTCAGGACCTCAATTACACTCCTTTATGTTTAGGTCACATGTCGGCCAAAATTTGAGTTCTCCTTTTAGAATTTGTTTAACCAGTTTACAGAAGTGTGTGTTAGGGAGGTTTATATCAAATTTAAGTTTTCTCGGCTTCTTGCAACTTCGTCCTTGCTCCTGATTCTCTATTAAAAGTCAGTGACGAAGATAAGAAAAAAGGAAACCATAAGCCTGAAAAAAGATGAAGGGATTGCTTAGAGGTTGCCTTGGTTGAGGGCATGAATCAAATATGATCAGAAGTTGTGGATTGGGATTCGGGATGTATTGAAGACGGGATGCATAGATAGGGACATGATTCTAGCTTAGACTCGGTATTAACAAAAAGTGCTTGTAGGGGAGATAACCCATCCTTTATTTAATTTTTTTTGTTCTTTTTGGTTTATCAAAAGTAAATTCACAATTTATTTTAATAACGGACAACGAAATAAGACAACTTAATCCTAATAATCAACAAGCTTCTCGGTAACTCTTCGAAAAGAAAAACGCACAAAGGAGCGGAGGAATAGGAAAGCGCGAAGCTATTAAAAACCTTTTTCCTTTAGGGTCGTAGTTCCAAGGAACAACCCGCCTTATACCCCTCTTTGAGTTTGTTTATCTTTTAAAAGGTGAACCGTACCTCGCAAGTGACACAAAAGGTAAGTTTTTGATTCTTTGGTTCGGGAACTTATTAATGGATAATACTTCAGTTGAAAGTATTATATGTTGGTGTTCTTTTACCAACTTGATTGATTTTTATTGATAATTAAAGACAATGTTTTTATCTTTTTGGTTTTTTTTTTTTTTTTTTGTTTTTCTTTAAATGATAATTATACTAAAAAGAAAATGAAAATATTTTTGTACTTTTAGGGTTTTTTTTATAAAGCAAATAACTTCAAGAATGAAGGATCTTCAAAAACTAAGTTTCAAACAGTACGGATAATCGACACACAGCCTCCCCGGCAGCGGCGCCAAAAATTGACAGCTTCTTTTTTAGGTGAATAAATAATTAATATATTATAAATATACTACTACTTATATAACCCAAAAACAATTCAAGTTGCCCTTGAAAAGTTTAAAAGAAAGACAATCAATAGAATCTGAGGAGTATGATATTCCCGGATCGTTTATCCCCAACGAGGCTGGACTTGAAAATCGGTACAGTCGGAAAGTTGGAATTTGAATGATTTTAATGATTAAGAGGATTAGAAAGCTAAATTATCTATTAATATGCAAAGACGATTAAGAAAAACCTAAAAATTATGAAATAAAACTAAAAAACGAGAACAAGAGCCCCGAACAAGGGGTCAAAAACCTAAATTCTTAAAAATTAACCCTACAAAGATTTTTTTTACTTCTAATCTACTCTATGTGACTAAAAATGAAGAATAAAAAAGACTAGACTAAAAACGGAGCTAAAACGAGCTTAAAAATGAGAAAACAAAAACGGGGTCGAAACCCGTTCTTTAAAAAGTAAAATTTTGCAAAAACGACCCTACGAAAGATTTTCTATTTTTCCTAAGTGAAGACTGATAAAATAAAATTTTCTAAAAAAGAATTTTTTTTTTTATTTTTATTTAATTTATTATAATTAAAAAAACAGTTTAAAAGAAAATAAATGAAGAAAAATAGCAAACAAAGTTGGAAAAATGTGAAAAATACAGAAAAGTGGATAAAGGTGTCCTGATTTTATGAAAAATAAAAGCTAAAAAATGGGCTTATAAATAAGCCGTAATAAGCTAAAACAGCTTATGGGTTTAATGGGCTAAAAAACCTATAAAAGATTAATAATACAACTCACTACCGGATGAGCTATTGTAGCACAACGGTAGTGAGTGTGTTATAAACTTGCTCACCCGGGTTTCCTCTTATCTCCCTCTTTTTTTTTTAGAAAAACTTTTTACACAAACTTAATAAGAACATGGGGCTTATCATTTTTCATAACTACAACTTTTTGTGAATGCTTATAAATAAGCTGGAAAAAGGGCTTTTTGATGGCAGTTTGCTTAAATTGAGCTAAGGCAAAAATGTCTTTTCTTTATGGCTTTTTGGACTAATAAGCTAACATTTTAACAAATAAGCTTAAAGGGATTATCTAACCTTACCTAATAAGCACTTATGAATTAAAATCTAACAACTAAATAAAGCTGGAGGCTAATCACTAGACGAAATCTTAACTAGCTTAAGGGCACCATGTGGTTTTCTTTTTGACTTTTAGCAAGAATAAGCAAAAGGAAAGGACTAATAAGCAAACACAAGCAACAATGGGAACTAATAAGCAAGAAGAATCAAAAATCAACATCTAAAAAGCAAAATAAGCAGAAAAGTGAAATTAAGCTATTTACTATACTACACTAAATGAAACAGTCAAGCCCCTAATTTAAGCTTCATTTTAAGCCACCTAGAGGGGAAATTTAGGCTTGAGCTTATGAGGTCTTATGAAAGGGCTTATTGGCTTTCTATGAAAGCCAAAAGCTTGAGCTAAGGTCTTCTAATAAGCTAGAACAGTGGGCTTGAAAAGGGTGTCTAGCACCAGGGGAAATGAACTAAAAAAGGGGGGGCTTAATTTGACAGCTTAAAATAAGCTGTCAAATAAGCTCAAAATGAAAAATAAAGTTAAGACAGATTGAGCTTAGCTTAGGGTGAGCTTGTGTACAAAAAATTAGGAGCTAAAAACATCATTTACCATCTGGTTTTTGCAATTGAAAATGGCAGTTTTGCCTTTTGAAAAACTAAAAAAAATTGTTGACAGTTTATAGCAAATTCCAAATGACAACAATTAGATATTACCTATGTTCCTCTTTGACAATCTAAAAATGAAACATTTAGAACTTATAACTCAGGTTTTCGAAGCTTAAGCAAATAAGCACTTTGATCCTTTCTTAAAACTAACAGACTTAAGAACATTATGAGAAAATTTTAAAAACACTTTTTTGAACTTAGAAACTTGGAAATCAGACTCTAAATGGCTTAATAACTTAAGCCAAAGTTGACCACATGCCCACAACCCATGACATTGCCATTTTGACCCATTTTGGGCTTATCCCAAACACCCCTTTATCTTTTTAAAAACGAATTTAACACTTTTAATCACTGATTTAAGCACACATTTTTAAAGACAAGTATTAAACAAGTATGGTTAAGCACTAAAAGATGAAAAGCAAAAGCAAATAAGCACAAAGAGACATAATTAAGCCGAAAATAAGCTATGCTACAGTAGTTTTAAGCAAAAATTTAAAGAGGAGTATACCTTGACTCCTTGCTCAAAACAGGAGTGTATCCAACCTAAATAAGCTCTAAAACCTACCCAAGCTTATAAATAAGCTAAACTAAGCAACCCAATGAGCCTTCCATTTCTGCCCATTCCTCCATTAGCTTAATCAAACAGTAACTCTTTTTTTTTCTTTTTAATTTTTCTTAAATTCTTGTATTAAGGTTTTAAAACAGATTATAAAGTGCTTATATAAGAGCTTAGAAGTGAGCTTAAAGGAAACAAGAACTTGGAACACAATTTAAGAGATAAACTGAATTTTCATTGAAAAAAGTACAAGTACATAAAAGCTAGGTTAAAAACTTAGAAAACTAAAACTGAACTTCTCTAAATAAAACTCTCACTAGTTGCCTCAAGGGCTTACAAAAGCTTATATAGAAACGAGCTAGGGTTTGGACTTTTTTTTTCTCTTCTTGTCTTCTTCCTTGTGTGCTTCTTTGTAGACACAAAACCCGTCTTGTGTTTGTTGTAAGAGTGGACTCCAAAGTTAATCCTGGCCCTTGGTTATGCTTGCTGCGGAGGTCGGCTATGGTATTAGGGATGTTTGGGTAGACCCGACAGAGACTGTTGAGGAGGTAGCACCGACGACCCTCAAGGGGGTCAATGCTAGAGTAACTGAGCTCGCTGTGGTACAGGAGCATGACACTCAAGATATTTATGCTGTGATCGAGGATGGTCAGGACAAACAGACTGAGTTATTTCAGAGAGTTGATGGATTGGTCAGGGATGGACAGTTTCACTATGAGACTGCATGACTGTTGGATCGGGAGGCCCATGTTTCCCGAGAGGCTTAAGCACATTCCGTTGGGTTGAGTTTGGCAGTTCACTATGGACTGCAAGCATATAGGACTCATACCCAGATGCAGGATTACCGCATCGCCTCACAAGATTCACTGATGACGACATTGATTGCATAGGTTTCATCACTACAGGGACAGTTGTCAGTGGCATTGGGACATATTCAGGCACTTCAGGCTAGAGATCAGGCTCATGCAGATGATCCTGAGGGCGCTGGTAGTTTTGTCTAGGTTTACATTTTCATATCATATTCATAGCTATCATTATGTTAGCTGGCTAAGTATTATGGGTTTTATTCCCAGCTAGCACGGTAGTAGGATTTGTATTTTTCATTTCTTGTATCAGACAATCATGTATGTTTTCCCAGTTATATATGATGTGTTGTATTATGTCATGTCGATCTCAATTCTATTATGTATTGTGATCCCAGTCATGTTATATAGTCACTGTGTATTGTGATCTTGTTATATATATGTTGTACCCATGTCACGTTGTGATGTTCATGAAAACTCACGTGTTTTACATTGTTATGATTAGAACAATATGCTGCCAAGAAGATCCTCTGCTACTGCAAGGGCTATTGCTGCTGTTGCGTCTGCTACCCCTATGACAGATGCTGTTGTTGAATAGCTAATCAAAGCAAGAGTGTTTGCGGCACTTGCTAATCATGAAACTCTTCGAAATAGCACTAATGGTCATGGCGATGGAAGCCACAATTCTGACATTGGAACTAGAGGAACTGTACACACCCCCCGTGAGTGTACGTACAAGGACTTTCTGAATTGCAAGCCCCTTACTTTTAAGGGTACTGAAGGAGTGGTTGTGTTGTCACAGTGGTTCAAGAAGATGGGATCAGTGTTCTATATCAGCAACTGTGCTATGGAGAACCAAGTTAAGTTTGCTACATGCACTTTCCTTAGAAATGCTCTAACATGGTGGAACTCCCACATGAAGACTGTTACTCAGGATGTTGCTTATGCTATGGACTGGAAGGCACTAAAGAAGATGATGACAGACAAGTACTACCCAAGGGGTGAAATCAAGAAGTTAGAAATTGAGCTCTGGAACCTAAAAGTAAAAGGTACTGATGTCGTAAGTTATACCCTGTGTTTTCAAGAGCTTACACTGATGTGTGGAAGGATATTCCATGAGGAATCGGATGAAGTTGAGAAATATGATGGTGGACTTCCTGATATGATTCAGGGAAATGTAATGTCATATCAACCCAAGACGATGGAGAAATCAATTGAGTTTTCCAATGATCAAATGGATAAAAAGGTCCTCACTATTACTGAAAGGCAAGCTGAGTAGAAGAGGAAGTTGGAGTATAATGCTGGAAACAATCAGGGGCACCAACAACAAAATAAGAGACAGAACACTAGGAGGGCTTACACTGCTGGGCCTGGTGAAAAGAGGGAGTACACGGGATCATTGCCCTTGTGTACAAAATGCAACTATCACTACAAAGGTCTATGTGCTCCCATGTGTAATAAGTGCAAGAAGATCGGTCATCTAGCTCGTGACTGTAGGAGTTCTGGTCCCAACAGTAATAATAACAATCGTGGGAACTTCGGGATAACTCAGAATGCTGTCACTTGTTATGAATGTGGTGTTCAGGGGAACTTCAAGGACTGCCTAAAGCTGAAGAGTGGAAACCGTGGTAATCAACATGGGAATGGCAATGCACTAGCCAAGGTTTACGTGGTAGGCAATGCGGGGATAAACCCAGACTCCAACGTCGTTATGGGTACGTTCCTTCTAAACGACCGCTATGCTTCTATCTTATTTGATACTGGTGCCGATAGAAGTTTTGTATCTACTACATTTAGTTCCCTAATTGATATCACACCAACTACATTAGACCATTATTATGATGTTGAACTAGCCGACGGGAAAATAATTGGGATAAACACTATCATCCGGGGTTTTACATTAAACTTCTTAGACCATCCACTCAACATTAACCTAATGCCCGTAGAACTTGGTAGTTTCGATGTTATAATCGGTATGGATTGGTTGTCAAAGTACCATGCTATCATTGATTGTGCCGAGAAGATCGTTCGTATTCCCTGTGGAAATGAAACCTTAATTGTTCATGGTGACAGAAGTAATCAGGGAAACGAGACTCTTCTAAACATCATTTCGTGCACCAAAACCCATAAGTATTTGTTGAAAAGGACATAATGGTCTTTTTGGCACATGTTACTACAAGGAGACTGGAGACAAGTCGGGGGAGAGCGACTTGAGAACGTACCATTCGTTTCGGGATTTTCCTAAGTTTTTATGAAGATATTACGAGTCTTCAACCGACTCAACAAGTGGAATCCCAATGCTTTTAAGTGGTGTTGAACCTGTAAGCACGAGCACCTATCGATTAAGCTCCTTCCGAAATGAAAGGTTGGCGAACAACTGCAGAACTATTTGAAAGGGCTTTATAAGAACCAGTCCTCGCTTGGGGAGCTCCGGTCTTGTTTGTCAAAAAGAAGGATGGATCATTTCGGATGTGCATTGACTACCGAGAATTGAATAAGCTGACAGTGAAGAATCGTTATCCTCTCCCAAGGATTGATGATTTTTTGATCAACTACAAGGATCTAGTGTTTACTCGAAGATAGACTTGCGATCGGGTTATCATCAGTTTCGAGTACGTGAAGAAGATATTTTAAAGACGGCATTTAGGACTCGATATGGTCATTACGAGTTCCAAGTGATAACGCACCTGCAGTATTCATAGACCTCATAAACCGAGTGTGCAAACCATACTTGGATAAGTTTGTAATTGTCTTTATCGAGGATATACTAA
This sequence comes from Tanacetum coccineum, assembly GCA_026074375.1. Taxonomy (NCBI): domain Eukaryota; kingdom Viridiplantae; phylum Streptophyta; class Magnoliopsida; order Asterales; family Asteraceae; genus Tanacetum; species Tanacetum coccineum. The sequence continues at coordinate 18,210 of BQNB010059179.1, read as the reverse complement.
TTTATTCAAAGGACAAGAAAGAACATGAAGAGCATCTTAAGGCAATTCTGGAATTGCTTAAGAAGGAGGAGTTGTACGCTAAATTCTCTAAATGTGAATTTTGGATTCCTAAGGTACAATTTCTCAGCCACGTGATTGATAGTCAAGGCATAAAAGATTGGGCATCTCCTAAGACTCCAACGGAGATTCGTCAATTTTTAGGTCTTGCCGGTTACTACCGAAGATTCATTGAAGGATTTTCAAAAATCGCTAAGCCAATGACCAAACTCACTCAGAAGAAAGTCGCCTTTGAATGGGGTGACAAGCAAGAAGCAGCTTTTCAGACATTGAAGCATAAGTTGTGTAGCGCACCCATCTTAGCTCTCCCTCAAGGAGCTGAGAACTTTATTGTTTATTGCGATGCGTCACATAAAGGATTGGGTGCGGTATTGATGCAAAACGAGAAGGTGATTGCTTATGCATCACGACAGCTGAAGATTCATGAGAAAAATTATACTACCCATGATTTGGAACTTGGTGCAGTGGTGTTTGCTCTAAAGATTTGGAGGCACTACTTGTATGGAACCAAGTGTACGGTGTTCACATATGATAAGAGTCTACAACACATACTTGACCAAAAGGAGTTGAATATGAGGCAACGTCGTTGGTTAGAGTTGCTCAGTGATTACGATTGTGAGATTCGTTATCACCCGGGGAAAGCAAATGTTGTTGCTGATGCTTTGAGCAGGAAAGAGCGAATTAAACCATTAAGAGTCTGAGCCTTAGTGATGACTATTGGTTTGGATCTTCCCAAACAAATCTTGAATGCTCAGACCGAAGCACAGAAACCAGAGAATCTCAAGAACGAAGATGTAGGTGGTATGATCAGGAAGGATATACCGAAGGAAAAGTTGGAACCCCGCGCTGACGGAACCTTATGCTTAAACGGCAGGAGTTGGTTGCCATGTTATGGTGACTTGAGGACTGTGATCATGCACGAGTCCTACAAATCAAAATACTCTATCCATTCAGGTTCTGACAAGATGTACCAGGACATGAAAAAGCTATACTGGTGGCCCAATATGAAGGCCGACATCGCCACCTATGTTAGCAAATGTTTGACGTGTGCTAAAGTCAAAGCTGAACACCAAAGGCCATCGGGTCTGTTAGTACAACCCGAGATACCCCAATGGAAGTGGGATAATATCACTATGGATTTTATCACCAAGCTTCCTAAGTCGTCGCAAGGATATGACACCATTTGGGTGATTGTTGACCGACTTACTAAGTCTGCAATCTTTACACCAATGAGAGAGACTGATTCCATGGAGAAATTAGCGAGAATGTACCTGAAGGAGGTAGTCACGAGGCATGGAATACCTGTCTCAATCATTTGTGATCGCGACCCTAGGTTCGCATCAAATTTCTGGAGGTCACTTCAGAAGGCTTTGGGTACTAACTTGGATATGAGTACTGCGTACCATCCGCAGACTGATGGACAAAGCGAGAGAACTATCCAAACTCTCGAGGATATGCTACGTGCTTGTGTGATCGACTTTGGAAATGGTTGGGTTAGACATTTGCCACTAGTTGAGTTTTCTTATAACAACAGTTATCATGCTAGCATCAAGGCTGCACCATTCGAGGCACTTTATGGATGGAAGTGTTGTTCACCTGTTTGTTGGGCCGAGGTCGGACAAGTTCAACTCACTTGTCTAGAAATGGTCCAGGAGACAACTGAGAAGGTCATTCAGATCAAGCAGAGAATGCAAGCCGCTCGTGACCGACAAAAGAGTTACGCCGACTTAAAGCGTAAGCCGATGGAGTTCCAATATGGGGATAGAGTTATGCTTAAAGTTTTACCTTAGAATGGGGTCATATGTTTTGGAAAACGGGGGAAGCTAAACCCTAGATATGTTGGACCTTTCAAGGTGTTGGAAAAGATTGCAACCATTGCTTACAAGCTTGAGCTTCCTCAAGAGTTGAGCAGAGTTCACAATACGTTTCATGTATCCAACCTAAAGAAATGTTATTCTGACGAACCATTAGCCGTTCCGTTAGAAGGAATCCATGTGGATGACAAGCTCCATTTTGTAGAGGAACCCGTTGTGATCATGGATCAAGAGGTCAAACGGTTGAAGTAAATCCGTATCCTAATTGTCAAGGTTCGATGGAAATCAAGGAGAGGTCCTGAGTTCACATGGGAACGTGAAGACCAATTTCAAAAGAAGTCTCCGCATCTCTTTACTAAACCCGTAACTTCGTCAAGTGTTGCAACTTGAGACTTGAGGACAAGGCTCTTCTAACGGGTGGAGACTGTAACATTTCACATTTTTAGGTCATTTTCCGACTCAATTATTACCACTATTTATTTTTAGAGTTTTACGCGTTCGCTTTTAATTATAATCACATAGTTAAATCGCGTAAACTAAAAACCATCATTCAACGTAAACGGACATCAAACAAATAAAAGTTTACGTCAAACAAGTGTCATATAATTATTTGGAGTATAATTTATAAGTTTTCACATTTTATTTTTTTTGGCTACGTAAAATGTTTACGTTTCGCAATAAAAAATATATTTAGGCGTACCCGAAAGTAACTATACCTATCTATACTCAAACCAATACCCACTTTTACGCCCTAAATACAAAAATTATACAGTTTTTGTCTCACTAAGCCTACAAGGGCTGGACATGATATGTGATAACATTAGCATGAGACAAACCTTGTATACTATGGTTATTAACCACCTTAAGTACACCATTATCCCATATAACTAGAAATTGTCAAATCATTAGTACCCTAAACATAATCTTAGGAGTCCAAGGGTTATAGGGATTAGGAGGATCTCTTACAAAATCTTACAAGCTCTTACCTTAATGTACCCTTAACCCCTAGTTTACCTTAGTTAGTTTAAGGATATATGTTTAGTTAGTTTAAGGTTAAGGAAACCATAAACTCAAACACACTTTGTCTTGTTTTCTCTTCATATCACACGACATAAGGACCATTGTGTATTACACACAAATCTTAACTAAATCTTGTACAACCTAGGATTAATTAAGACATGTACTTAACAAATCTTACACAAGATTTGTATCTTGTGTTTCCCCCCTTTAGCAAATCGTCACCCACACAAACCAACATAGAAAATCTTGCATAATCTTATACATCACCCAATTCATTAATACTTGTACTTAATCAAGTCTAAACTACCCTAAAAACCACGTAAGCATGTACTTACTATTCTCCACCTTCTCTAAGCACAAGGAGACATGGTTTTAGGAAAGTGGTATTGAGATATTTTCTCTCTAAAGTAGGAAGACTTACCAACAAGAGGTGTTTACACACTCAACACTTAAAGGAACACTAGCAAAAAACCATCCTTGTTGTATTTCGTTTGGGTCACCACAGCCGAGACACCACATCCATGAACTACGACACCCACAACTCACAACCAAAGAGTTCTAAGGTATAATCTAGTAATCTATAAGCTAAGGTTATACGTTTAAGGGTTTGAAAGCAAGAAAGATTCAGTTTAAACTAAGGCTTAGGGTATACAAGTCGAGTTTCCACATGACTACATGACACACATGTTCAAGAAGCTAGGACCCTTGTAAGTGTCTTAGCCTACGTTCATATTTAAGTTTCATGTTTGCTTTATGTGTCATAAGGCACGGTTATTATGTGTTAACAAGCTAAATGTGGGTCGTGCCTAGCATGACACAACCCATGTCCACGTCTTATAATATACAACATATATAGACTTGCGTGGTCAACCAAAAGCCATAAGGCACGTAACCAAGATCTTTGTATAAGCATGAATGTTTAAACATGACTTGCACACGTAAAATATTTAGCCGAGAGGTTTAATAACTCATTTGGAAATAGAAACACTTTCATGTTACGTATCATAATACTTAATAACTCGTCTTGCTTAATAAAGGATGTGTACACTATAGTGTATGCGAACTAGGGTTGTTTGGGATATGTTAAAATAAGTTAGCAAGACCATAGCCGCGTCTTGTGTCCAACACGAGCTCAAACAAACTCTAACTAATTTGTTAACTCACTGATGGGTTATATGATACGAGCTAAGTTTAGAAGCATTATACTGCAGGCTTAAGAATTTAAGTATGCTAGCTGAAGTTAGTATTGCTAGCAGAGTTAGTACTGCTAGCAGAAGTTAGTACTGCTAGCAGAAGTTAGTATTGCAAGTAGAGTTAGTACTGCTAGCAGAGTTAGTACTGCTAGCATATTGTTAATACTGCTAGCGTAGAAACGAATGCGATATAATTAAAATACGATATAAATAATTAAAGTTATAAAAAGTATTTTTATAAACTTTGACTTACTGTTACTTTTCATAACAGTACCAGACCATATAATAAATATAAAATTTGATTAGATTTTTCAAATATGAATCCATACATATAAAGAACGTTAAAAACGAAATTAAAACAAGAAAGATATGGCGTTTTTACTAAAAAGTGATATTTATAAACGTTTTTAACTTTATAAATATTATTTTCTCAAACAATTAAATTATTTATATAATGAAATTATATAAATAATACATCAAGTGTTTTTGGCAAATAACAAATTGTTAGACAAGTATATCATTTTTACAATTGCAAATACAAGGACATTTGTTTTACAAGTACAAATTAAATTGTTTAATTCGATAAATTAAACAAACACTTTTAGGTGGTGATGTAACTATATAAAATTATATGTGGCATTAGTTATTCAAAGTACATGGTACTTACACGACCCATAATTACTTAGGTTGCATTTGGTCTTATCTGTGACGTTTCCATTTACTTGATTCACATACTCTAGTTTATTCACTAAGGTGAGTTCTTAGCCTCATGTTTTACTATATCAATGATTTACAACTTTTGGAGTGAGAAACATGCATTGTTTTACAAATTGGATGCAAGTGTACATTTTATCATGATTACGTGTTTGCCTAAGTAGCGATAACCCTCTGAGCCCATTATCATGAACTGTCAATTATTTGTGTAAGCGCGAATGTTATAAATAGATCTATTTGGGATTGACATCCCCGTTCGGGTGAGTAACACTCACTGTGCTAGTTTGCCGGACAACGGACGTATACCATGTCAGATTTGGGATGTTGCGGGTTAGAACATCATCAAGGGCAATGTTGGTAATTTATAATGCAATTCATACATGTCGAGCTTCAGTGTCATGAGCTTAGGGAAACGTAATTACATTTTGTGTTGTTTGCTTATTTGCATTTGTTGCATTATCACGGGGAAAATCTTGCGGTCCTACATTATATTTACATAAACCTATGAATTCACCAACTTTATGTTGACGTTTTAAAGCATGTTTTCTCAGGTCAATGAGGCACGAGGTGCTAAGGATACATTGGGGATACTCTTTTAGGGAGTCATCCATGAAAGATTTGGAGTCATTACATATTGGGATATTTATTATGATCTAAAATATTTGTTATCAAATGTTGAACAATTTAAGCCGTTGTGCTTTGTATTAAACAATTTTAATAAATCCAATGTATCGTATTTTAAACAACTCTTTTAGAGGTCGTTCTCATATTTTGTGCTATTGATCTATGAAGTAACGCTCCCAGAGACATTATTCCGCTGCGACCCTATTTGGGGGTGTTACAGATTGGTATCTAGAGCCAAGGTTATAGAGAACCAGGTTAAATGTTTTTACTTAGACTATAACCATTTTCAAACATTGCATCATACAAAAGGATTTTCATGGGACATCCATTCATATATTACGTGTTGCATTAGTTAAGTATACTAGATGCTGCATGGTTCATATACGTGTTTATAATATATTAAGTATATTATTATGGGTCTTATATATGTACTAATGTAAACTCTGTTTGAGTGTTACAGATTCTGTCATGTCTTCAGCATCCACAGTTACCTACACATCTGTCTACACTGATTCCGAGCTAGGGAGAGTCTTTTGGGGAGCTGATGAGGAGTTGTCTGATGGAGGTTCTCCACAAGTCATTCTATACGGATATGATGGACTCCCTATGCAGCTGGTATCCCCACCATCTTCGGATTATGTGCCAGGACCTAAGCACCCACTGTCTTCCGATTACGTGCCCGGTCCTGAGCACCCACCTTCACTTGTTGAGGTACCATACGTACCTGAGCCTGAGTACCCCAAGTACTTAGTACCATCTGATGCTGAGGCACCCTTAGAGGACCAGCCCTACCTGTTGATGCCTTACCTACTACCCTATCACCGGGCTATGTGGTTGACTCTGATCTAGAATAGGGTCCTAAGGAGGACCCTGAGGAGGATCATGCTGATTATCCTACTAACGGAGGGGATGACGATGATGAGCCCTCCGAAGATGATGACGGCGATGATGATGATATTAATGATGAGGGTGAGTATCCCTTTGAGGACGAGGATGATAACGAGGAGGAGGAGGAGGAGCACCTAGCTTCGGCCGACTCTTCTGCTGTACCTGTTGTTGACCCTATTCCCTTAGCTGGAGATATAGAGGCATTTGAGACTGATGAGTCTGCACCCACACCTAGATCACCTCAGACTAAGGTCCCCTATGCTCAGACACGTCTCCATAGGGCACGGAAGATGGCCAGACTTGAGCCACCTATGTCACTATCCATATAGGCACGCATTGCTGAGTATGCTGCCGTACCTATATCACCATCACCACCACCATCTCCGTGACAACAGAGGTTTAGGCCGGTTAGTTCATACCATTAAGTATGGCTAAGAGTTCATTTTATGTGTTTAAGTGTGTTCTATGTGATTTTATGTGTGTTAAGTGAGTTAAGTATGTGCATGATCTCATTTTGAGGTGTATGGGCATCTCATTTTGAGTATGTTTGTGTTGGATTATGAGTATTCCATTTGTTCGCGTTTAGTGATAATAGAAAGGATTGGTGTATTGCATGTAATGCTACGTCAATAGTTGGATGATTTAGTGATAAACGATTAAAGAATTATGCATTTTTAGAAATGAAATAAGTGAGTGAAATATAAAGTTGTGGCAAACTTTCTAAAAATAGAAAGTGGTTTGGTGAAATGAAAGTTATTTTTAGAAAGGTTAGTAAGTAGCGTTTAAGTAAAAAGGTTTAATCAAATTAGCTTAGGTTTTTATAAAAACTTAAGGTAATAAAGTAAATTAGTATTTAATTAATAATTTAAAAAAGGAATGAATATATATATTTAATATATAGATAGTTTCTTTCGTTCTATGTTGCCATGAACTTGAGTCCCCAAAACCCTAAGGAAGACAAAAATTTTGATCAAGAAATCTAGGTGTTAGATCGTGTTAATTCAAGAAAGATCGTTAGGTATGTTCTTATTCCTTGTTTATTCTTTTAATTCATGTAACATCATTTATGATGGATCTAGGGTTCACATAAAATACAGAATATTAATAATATTTAATGATGCTAGAATGATTAGGGCTTTGATTTGGTTCATGAACAATCGGCAATTGGGTAGGGTTAGATTTGCGATAAAATCTTGATTTAGGATAAGCAAAATTTAGGGTTGTGTTACAAGTGATTATCTCCATGATGGTAATAAGTTTTTTTTAATGTTTCCTGGAACTCTAAAAAGTATCCCCCGCTCATTGAATTACTTACCAAAAATCCTAGCCTCGAAAGTTTTTAAGGGTCGGGAAGATCATCAACATATTGTTTATCCCTAATGTTGTCTAAAACAGTAAATACGGGTCAGATTTAGGTCATGTTTGTGAGGGTAAAACCCTAACTTAAAATTCGAATTGAGCTTAGACCTTCTACAGTAGTTAAGTTCCATATGTATATGGAGAAACCCCAAGAAGAATAGCCTACTGATTTTATTTCAAGTATGGTTAATGAATACCAAACTTGTTTTTAGTGTGTCAATCAGAATCTCTGGATTAGGACTAATTTTAAAGTTTGATTTTCTTAAGAGTACTTAGGCATTTAAATGGCTTTTGAAATCCAAAGGTAGATTAATATTACTCATAAAAATGAGCATGTGTGAGTTTGGTTATGAATTATGAGGGTCATTAATAAAGGTTTTTGAGTACAATAAAGTCACATGAAAAAATTCTGCAGATTTAGAGTTAATTAAATTAACTAGTGAGACAGGAGTAAGAAGTGGTTAAGTTGGCATGGTGTCGGAGTGACCCATAATGTTAATAAACCCTATATACATCCATCATATATGTTACATGGACCTGAGCTTTTAGCTTGGCGTGTGTAACACATTTGTGTTTGAATTGTGTAGCTTGTGGAATATTGTTTGGAAGCTGCTTGTGCTTCAAGTGATTTCATAGCCCCTATTGTCTTATGATATTGGGGTGAAATGATGCAAATGTTTGAATGGTTTTGGATTACTCGATAATGGTGTGTTGTCAAAGATGCAATGGACTTTAACGTACTATTGTATGTTGGTGTGCACATGTTTTGGTGGCCAAGATAGTGATATGAGAATTGGAACTAAGTCGGGGGGGAACACCTGCGGGTATCTATGGCCAATTTTAGTGGAATGTAATTGTGGCCTACGGGCCAGATGGTTACTTTTGAGAATGATCCACGACCGGGGCTAAGGGTAACCACAGGGACCTTGGAACGATGAAGACGTCTTATAAATTTCCGTTACGGGAAAAATCCGTGTATAGTGGATTGTATTGATTGGATTTATTGTATTGGTTGTGCATGCAAGCCGGTAATGATAGGTCATTTATTGTCCTGCAATGTTTTCCTTATTATCACAGAATGAGTCAGTTTGATTTATATCGGTCATGAAACCTATGACTCCTCACCATACTTTATGTTGGAACGTTTTTAAAGCGATCATTTTCAGGTTGATATCGTAATGAAAAAACAATGTTAGGAAGAGGAGGCTAAGAGACCCTAGCATTGCTTGAGGAGTTGTCTTTTCTAGTCTTATTTATTTATGACAATTGTTTTAGCTTAATACTATGTTTGTTGGAAGATTGTTAGTATTTGGATTAGTTTTGTTTCGTGTACGACATAACTTTATAATGCAAGACTCCTTTATCTTTTATCGGGTATTGACATGACACATAGTGTCCATTTGATATATTTCATTCATTTAATTTCTCGTATATAGACACACCAAATTGTGTGTGATGATATCCATGAATGTTACGCCTTTTGTTTCTCTGCCTAAGGCGGATTGTGAAACCGTCCTCAAGCTAAATGGGTTTTTCTACCTAGACAATAGCAATATCAGGAGTATTTAACTTACTCTTCAAAGATAGTTTATGGCACAACCTATCAGAGCTCGTAACTAAAAGCACTGAAATAATACACTGAGCACCTCACAATAAGTGTTTGTGGTATTCTCTCGCTTCTTTCAGGTGTATATGAATTATAACAATAATTGGAACAGAAAAAATTAACACTCATTACCTCTAGTAGCATATAAATTATCATAGGCATGGAAAGGATCAAAAACCTCCACCGCAATGGCGTAAGCACCTAGGAATTACTATCAAAGAGGTCTTTAAAGGGTTGTGATGTATGGGTGTAAGTTAAATGGAAACGGATGGATGGGATATATTTGGGTAGATTTGAGGTAGTGGTGAGTTAATTAAATACAAGAATACACTAATGCAATTAGCTGAGCCAAGACTCGACTAAACTAGGACTAAGATATACAAACTTTACAACTAACTATCTTGATATATACATGAACATAAGCAAAATGGCAGCCCGTACATTTTTTTATTCTTTTTGTATATACATTTTTTATTCTCTTTTTATATATATATTTTTTTGTACACTTTTGTCCTTTCATTTGCTGAAACATAATAATACATGACTTGGGGTTTATAATTGCACCCCTCCACTTGAGTTTTAGAACTTATAATTACAAACTAACTAATGACCCAAATTAGGAGGATCAACATAACATGGAGCGTATTGCGCACATATGGGGGTAGTAAACTGACTTTCTTCCCCATCTCTTCACAAAATATAAACTACTATGAATCCTAATCGTCCCAAAACTGTATACACAAATCACAAGACTCGACTTAATACCATTACATCAAGAAAAAATTAATAGGGTTATTAACAATAATGTACTAAAAAGCGAGTACATACTCGGAAGGCTAAGGTGATTTGAGGTGTAACAATGGGGTTAAAGGATGTAAAACAATGCTCTTCATTAATAAACTGGAATCCACCGGAAAATTAACATGAACCAAACAATAAAGGATAGGCTCGTAGGGTGTACTAGAGGTAACTTGCACTAAAAATTATGTGAAGCCAGGGGTTGTGGGGATAGTTCTAATGATTAGGGGACCCTCATCAAAAAAATACAGGTTTAAAACAGGGTTTATCCTAGTGCCTTTTATCATTTAGTAAATCCTAATCACACAAGTGCAATCTCACTAGCGGTCTCGGGATGAATCACAAAAACAAGTTTTAGAATTTAATACACTACTGGTACACTCTCATATAGTTTTAACCGATACCAATGCTCCAAAAAAGGCGACAAAATCACACATGCACGATCAAATCCATGAACGCGTACCATGCAATATGCCCAGTTCCTAACACGAAGAGAGCTAAAGTAAAACGATCTTAGGTAATCAAAGATGGATACCTGATTCCTAAAGAAGCTAGGGGGCGTACCTCACATTTTGGGTGAATTTTTAAAGTGGTAAGTTTTTTTGTGCTATGCAAAATTTCCTATTCCTATTGAGACAAACGCTAATAATACTTAATTTTCATGGTATGTGCATAAAAAAATTAAATATTGGGTCAAAATTACCTCTACGCTATTTTGTGTGTATATTATACATGATTTTAAGAACAAACTAATGCAATTGAAGGAATAGTTTTTCTAACACTTATTCCCACTACACTTCTTTTGGAACATTGTCCCCCAAATGTTTCCTTTAAAATTACCCCGAATAAACAATTAAGGGAAAGAAAAAAGGAAGAAAATAATACACCCCTGGTTTTGCTCAATAATAGGAGAAGAAACAAATTATAAGATTGTTTAATAATCGTCATCACAAGAATCAGCCATATAAAACGCCTAATCACTCCAAAGCTTCTTCCTATCAAAAATAACCTGCAAATCAAAGACAAAGCAAAACAATACACCTCGTAAAAATCGGCGGAATAATAATATAACAATGATATGGATTAAAGATTTACCACTACAAAATTCGATAAAGAATAGGAGGATTGTGCAATAAAATCATGGTTTTCCTGCACGTTTTAGGAAATTACAAATTTTGAAAATTATCAAAAATATTTTTCCAAAAATAATAGAAAATATGAATTTTCACAAACAAGTTTAGAGATGTTAAGTTAGTCAGGAAAAATCCTGACGCCGACTCCAGACACATTGATAAATTCACATTCAATTTCTTGGAAAAAATTGTTATGCACCGCAATTCTGTTATATTTTCCTGGAAAATACTTTATAAACCATACGAAGAATTATTACTTTGCAAAACATCAAACATAGAACATACAAACATGACACAAGACGCGAATTAATCTAAACAATTTATTTAATATGTTTGAAATGGTTCTTATAAACTGAATATTTTCCCCTACACTTATTTGATGCAAAATACCTTTGATTGTAATTAAGACGAAGTTAAAGACAAAACAAAGCATGATCACATAATTCAAACATATAAAAATAAATGATAAAGAATTAAAACACATACGACAGTCCTAAGATGCAGGAAAATAAAAGATTGGGTTGTCTCCCAAAAAGCGCTTTTTCTTTATTTAACGGGTCTTGTAGCTAGACTCAGAGTCACACTCCTTATGTGACTCCTCCTTCATCTTCAAGTCTAGTTAAGTATTCGGGTCCAAGCTCTAAACATTCCTTATAGACCCAATATCTTGTTCATTATGTAGTCTACTCCTCTTCTCTTGTTTTCGCGTTCCTAAAGTAGACTGATTTTGTGTGCTCTTGTTTTCCAATCCGATATTACTTCTATTGCTCTATCTTATGAGGCATCCTTATAGGCAATCTCCATTTTCCTCAGATTGTGAACTTTCACTAACTCCATCGATGAATCAGAGTCATGTTGGATACTTCATACAAGAGGTTTTCCTAGCACTACTTGCACAACCTAGGGTCTATGATTGAACTAATATCCTTAACAATCATGAAGTCTAAAATATAAGTAAAGTTTCCTACGAAGATACGCATCCCTCTAGTTCTTCCTGTAAGTTACTTATTCTCCTAATACCCTCAGGATCTTCCCTAGGTTCAAGTTTTGTTTCTTCATAATCCAATCATGATTAACATAGAGTCATGAAATTTATCAAGAGATTAAGATCAATGGTAGGCTTTCTCGGAATAGTGGGTTTTGTTACATGTCCCTATGTGCATGTATTTTAAGGATTCGAATGACATCCTCCCTATAATAATGGTTTCCTCCAAGAACATGGACGGAAATCGGAGCAACAACACCAAGTACTGTAGATATGCTAATTCGCTCCTAGTTGGAAATCTATCAAAGTACTCTACTCCTAACTCCTCTTCTGTTACTGCATTTTCATTAACTTCTAACCCTATTACCCCCATCTTCACTTAAATCATCATACTTTTTAATCAATTCAACAAACATCACGTCTTCATCATTTTCTTTTGTGCAAACGAATTGTGTATTAGATGATGGGGGGACTAAGTTTAGAGATTCAAGGAATGAATTGAGCTTTCGGACTTTTTCTGTGATTAATGAAATTGATGGATCAGGTGGTGATGGTGGGTTGGTGTCGATGTATTCGGGGTCGTCCTTTTCTTCCCCGTTTTTATCTTCTTACTCCTTACTTTTCTCCTCAACCTTGACAATTGACTCATGATCGTTGTCCTTAGTGTCCTGTTTCATGATCTTTGTTTCCCCAGGCTCATCTTCTTTACTCAAAATGGTGATTGTGTTGATGAAATGAACGCGTTTGGGAGAAGATGTAACACCCCCAAAAATGTGTCGCAGCAGAAATATGTCAGGGGGCGTTACTTCATAATACAATAGCACAAGATACAAGAGAACGACCTCTAAATGTGTCGTTTGTAAAACAATCCCGTTGATTTTCTGAAATCAAAATAATAGTTGTCCCATAATTGCATCACCATGAAAAACTTGAATGTAAAGACTCCAATGCACATCAAATAATCCAAGCATCTAATTCACCTGAGAAAAACATGCTTAAAAGTGTCAACATTAAAGTTGGTGAGTTCATAGATTAGTTTAAATAAGAATGTAAGTTTCAACAAATATATTTAATCCACTGTGTCATCACAGTACCATGTAAAATATTTATAAAATATGCACGACCCATTTTACGTCCCGCAAAAGTACCAATCTTATCCCAAAGATTTATAAAGAATGCATGACAAATGTAATGTCACCAAAATGTTCCAAGTATGTATTATTGGTTCGGGGGGGCTTGCAGTCCCACCGTGATCCGACAGTGTGATAACGTACGTATCAGTGATAGCTACACCGCGAACGGGGGTTGTCAATCCCGAATAGATCTATTTTATATCATTCGCGTGGACATCACGCTATAATGTTCGTTACCTGCGATAGCTTAATCACCCGAACAGGGATCCACACCCGAATAGATCTATTTCATAACATTCGCGCTCACCCTCCAAGTGATTTACAGTTCATGACGCTGTGACGTAGACTTGTTGTATGTACCCGATTCGGGCAGTGATACAAATAATGTGTTCCCATCATAATGGGTGTTCCCTCCAAGAACACTCGAGTGCTGTAATGCTTGTTGGCCCCGCAGGCGCCAAACAAATCGTAATCCGAAAATCATTTCAAATGTAAAGTATGCATTTGTGACCAAAAATAAAGCCAAATAATGTATCCCATAGCGGAACTAATGCAAATGCGTAGTAAAACCAATTTAAATCAATCGTGTAAATGTGTTTGTAATGAATCGCAAAAATCAAGTAATTGAAAAAACCAAAGGGGTGTGTGTAAATATCATGAAAAGATATTGTGAACAATTAAATGTAAACAAGTTATATGAGCAGGTATTCTCAGCCCAGATTTGTAAAGTCAATAGTAAAACAAGTGAAAGAGGGTCTAGAAAAACTCAACATCGATGTTGAAGGAACGATTGGCTGAGAATGCGCGTATTAAGCGCCAACACGAACGGAAAAGCGAAGTGGCTCGGTCAAGAAGTTGCAACTAATCCTAACGGCTAAGTCCCACTAGCCTAGGATAATGCGTTTGGGTTTCCCGATGAATTGTTATGTCAACGCGACACATTGATAAAAAGATTTAGATTTAAAGTTGTAATATCTTGGTGGTTGGTTAAATAAATAAATCAAAAAGGTAAACGTAAGGTGTGTAATGTATTCCGTATATATTACATAATGAAAAATAACCGAGTATATAATTCATACCGTGAATTATATATTAAGGTACCCACCCAAAAGGATAACTCGAAGCGTATATGGTACACCAAATGTGTGTTCCCTAAAAGATGACAAACAAACTAAAATGGTTTAATTATATAATACTTTCCAAGTATTATATAAGAAAAATAATAAAAATTGAAGAAACTAAATAATTCGACACATTCCCGGATATCCCCAAATGATTTAATGGAAAGTTTCTTTATAAAGATGAACACACGTTTTAAATCTGCAAATTATGTTAAACGACGTTTTTAAAACTCTTACAATAGTTATGATGCTATTTTCTAGTTGCTAATTATAAAATATAAGATTATTTTATAATTTAATATATTGTTTCCTCGATGGTTTGCTAAAATAGTTATCCCATTTGAAAAGTATAGTTTCCGTTTGTTTATCCGGTTATTGAAATATTACAAACTAACAATCTTACAATTTATATAACTAATCCTTTTTCAATCTATATGTGTTGCAAACCCAAACACACCCCTTAAGGTTATTATAATCGCGAAAGTGAAGATAATAAATAAAATATTTATTTAACCATTTCTACCATTTAAATCCTTATGGGTCGTTAACCCAACCCGAACGCACCCCATGGCTGCTGCCATTTAAATCCCAACCAAAACGCACCCTTTTAGTTGTTTATAAAACCACACGCACCCTTTGTTGTGGTTGTTGTGGTGGTGGTGCTAGTGAAGACGATGATATGATGATGATGATGATGCGATGGTATGTTTTGGTGGTGTCACGGTGGGGAGGCAGCGGCGGTGTGGGTGGAGTGGGGAGGTTATGGAGCGTGTGAGGGAGAGTGGGTATGGGGATCGAATAGATCGGAAGATGGGGAGGATTTTTGGTGTTGGCCGAAAAAGCTCGCCGGAAGACTTTTCCGGCGGTCGGAGGTGGTGGCTGGCGGCGGCAGGAACTCGCCGGAATTAATGGAGGGAGAGAGAGAGGAGGGAGATGAATATAAATGTGTGTGTAATATAGAGATGGAAAATGAAAATTTATTATATAAATTTTATTTATATATAAAAGTTATAAATTGAAATGGAAAATAGATATTAGTATAGGGTTTATTTTGTAACTTTCTTTATATAGTTTTGATAAAAGTGGTCCGGGACTCGTTTGAATGACTTAACGGATGAATCAACGCACGAAACTTGTGCCATTGTTTTCTAAATCATTTTTCTGATAAAAATGAGTATTCACTCGACAAATTTTCGTAAACGTTTAATAAAATTTATTTCAAACGTTTATTATCTACTTTGTGACTTGGTTAAATAAAAGAATGTTTAACTCGGATATTCGCGTATGATCACAACGCTTAAAATAAGTAAATATGATATAACTTTATTTAATATTTTTATTAAATAAATAGTGATAATTAAAATAAATTTAATTATTTTTGTCGAGTTCAGTACCGTTGTGTGCGTGTTCAAAAACTTTGAGGCGGCTGTTTTAGCCCTATTCTGCTTGGTTTCAAGTTCGGGGTAAACTTAAAAAGTTGGTTGGAATATACGTTTACATCAAATTGCTTTAGGGTCCAAAACGTGAAAAAGTGATCTTAGTGTTCGTTTTATGGTATTAAACTATAGAATTAATAACAATCCTTTTTCGTTTTCGAATCAAATAAGATTAAAATACTTTGTATCACGGTATGTGTAAACAATAAATATAATTTTATTATTTAAAACGTTTCGAAATTTTACGGTCCGCATGGTAATTGTTTTTATGTGACCATGAACGACCAAAAGTTAAAAGGTCAAGTTAGACTCGAAAAGTCAAAGGTTAAAATAGTCCTTTAAAAATTTCGAAAATTCTCGGATGTTACACGTTCTCATATCTTGTGCTATTGATCTATGAAGTAACACTCCCGGACTCATTATTCCGTTGCGACCTAATTTGGGGGTGTTACAACACACATTGGGATACCATTTTGAATTTTGAAATCAAATAAGACATATATGCCACCATGTGACTAGTTTTTGTCCATCTTGAACCTCATTGGTAGATCAAACTGGTCCCCCCTTGTCCTTTGGCTTGGTTTGAACGGCACACACACAACATACACTTTTGGTGTGTAAAATTTTGTTCTTATATTTCATATGTATATCTCATTCTCATTTTCATTATTCACATACACAAATTTTTAGTTTTTCTCTCTTCTTTCTTTGTTCTCTTGTGCGAAAATCCTCAAACACACACACATTCATAAATTTTCCAATCTTGATCAAAAACCTTTAAAGATATTGTTCGTGGTTAATACTTTTTGTATTCGGTTAATTATAAACAACATTTGGGTTGTTTCTAGTCATCAATCATCCTTCTAATCCATTTCTTTTTGTAAGTCTCTTAATCTTTTTAAAACTTGTACTTTTATGATCATCTTAATGCATACATACTAGTTGTACAACTTGTTTCGTAAAAATAAAGATTTGGAAACTACGTAAACCTTGAAAGGTTATACCTATTGCTCGAAAATAATGAAAGAAAATATAAGGAAAGTATAGTTTTGTGATCGTGGTTATTTTCGTGTAATAAAAATGTTAGCTTATGGCTTATTATGTTCGGCTTATGTAAATAAGCTTTTGGGAAAGCTTATTTTGATTTTATTGAGCTTAATGGGCATATGTTTGGTTCGGCCCAACTAGAAAAGAAAGGAAAAGTGTTTGTTTGGCTTATTTAGTTTCGACTTATATTTATTGACTTATTTTCTAGCTTATTTTGAAAGAAAAAATGGTAAACTTATTCGGCTTAATAAATAAGCCCGAATATGGCTTGCTTAGGATTTTAGCCGCGTCCCACATCAAAGGCCCAACACCACGAGCTTATTCTTGAGCTTAAGTGGTTCGGCTTATTTTACTTGGGCTTATCGAGAGCTTATTGTAACTTATTGATGAACCAAGGACTTGTTCGATGCTTATTGGCTTAACAGACTTAATAAATGGGTCTATGTGAGCTTATAAGATTTCAGCCCAACACACAAGCCCAAACCGCGACTTAAGACACATGGTTGGCTTAATGGGTCTTTGTCTTGGCTTATTGTGAGCTTATTGATAGCATATTATTAAGTCTCATGTTTAATATTTAAACATTTTGCTTATCGGACTATATGGATAAGTAAAACTATATTTTTGACTTAACGGGTCAAGGCCCAACATAAATACAATACACCAAGGCATAGAGCTACGGTGTAGCTTATTGAATAGGTTCATAAATAGCTTATTTGATATTGCACGACTTAGACGCTATACGTTTAACTTATTTTGAGCGTTGGACGTTACGAATAATAAAAGTTAGGCTTATTAGGTCTAAAAACTCAATAAGGGTCCGAATGGTCTTTTGACTAATTATAAAAGAGATTGATGATGTATAGTTGTAAATATGAAAATCGGATTGAAAGTGAATTGAAAATGGTTTTTAAATAAAGTCTACGACTTTGAAAAACGTGTAAATACGAACGGGTCATGCCGAAATTTTTATAAATTATGTATACTTAGACAATACTAGAAAACACACATGATAAAACTAGATACACGGGAATTTAATAAAGTGCCGAACAATATACATACATACATATATATACATATATACATATATATATATATACATATATATATATATATATATATATACATATATATATATATATATATATATAATATATATATATATTTTTACTTAGACATATATATGTATGAAATATTAATATACATACTATTATTATTCGTTTTACTTACGAAAACATTTTAATTACTATACGATCACAAACATTAGTTTTTGGAAATATAT
>BQNB010059178.1:21107-37438 GCA_026074375.1 Tanacetum coccineum | reverse complement strand
TACTAAACTTTATCAAACTTTCTTATATATTTTTAGTAGTGAACAATTAAATTGGGACATCAAAAAAACGTGGACTATTAATTTGGGACGAAAGAAGTACTCCCTAGTGTTTTACTTTTGGTCGGTGATTTGCACATTTTTATTTTTTATTTACACATTTTAAATTGTCTAATAAGCAGTTGTATAATTTTTTATGCTATTTTTTAAAGGTTGTACACTAAAGTGTACTAATGGAAAATATGAATGTCCCAATCAACTCTTTTAAATTTTACATGTATTTTTACATGTATGTAGAAGTGAAATAATTTTGTTATTGTCATTACAAATAATCTCGTATCAGTATGATAAGTCTTCCTGACGTGTAAACACTTTAAAATCATAAAAAAGACTTTTGTAATGTCAGCAAAATGTCGTATCATGACAAATTCTGTAAATTAGTTATCATAATAACAATAAAAGGTAAAGAATATTAAATTGACTGAAAACGTTGCTTAGCGATGATTTTCACCCGTGTATTGTCGTGAAACGTTTATATATAATCGTATTGCAGCATAAATGTTGTTTTTTTAGATCTGCATACATGTGTTAGGAAAATTGCTTGCTAATTTGTTTGTATACAATAGTGTTGTGTGTGTTAGAGTTACCAATAAAACATTACCGAGAGTAAGTAAAAAACTTTAAGCATAACCGAGAAGCTATACTGAATAAATTTATTAGATACATCTTGAACAACATGAAAAATGATAAACGCAGTACACCACCTAAGAACCCAACCTTCCAGAGATCATGAAGACAAACGACGATCATGATGACGATAACGAACAAGGAGAATGTGATCCAATGAAAATATCGTTGTTAAAAAGAAAACGTGTTTCACATAATCAAGAGACACTGATGAAGAAGACGGTAAATGTATTCCATTTTTAAATGAAAGGGAAGCAATTCATTTTTTACAGGAGTTCAGGTGGAGATTATGTAAAAGGCAAGATTGGTGATAAAATGGATTAAGGTAACGAAAGATAGGTGTGGAGTTCATTTCGTTCACTTTTGGTGACAAGGAAATGATTTCGTGGTTTAAGCGTTTTAGTGATTTATCGTGTAAGTATTTTTACGTATACGTATTTATGTGTTAGTAAAATTAGGTATGAATAGGCTTTAGTGGTTAGGTAAGAAATAAAGGAAATTTTATATTTTTGGAAGTTTGTTTTATAAAAATAAAAAGTTATTTATTTTTAAAAGTCTAGTAAATTGCGTTTACGCAAAAAGGTATACTCAAATAAGCTTAGGTTTTTATAAAAACTTAAGGTAATGCAAATAAATAAGTAATTAATAATAAAATAAAATTTTTTTATATATGAATAGTAAAAAACAAATTTAAAGAGGAAAAAGAAAAAAAGAAGGAATTTGAGTCAAATACAAATTAGGAAAAGATAAGGACTAGGATTTATGGAAAATCTATAAATATCAAACCCTCTCCCCTTTTTGTTTTGTACGACCGGCCAAGCAAAAGAAAAAAAAAGATTTTTATCAAGATTAAAGTTGGTGGAATTGTGTTCAAGATTTGAAGATTTAAGGTATATACTATAATCCTTTGAAGTTAATTATCATTAAAAACATGTAATAATTATTATGATGGAATTAGGGTTTTATAAAATCTGTAAATTAATGATGTTTAATCATATTGCAATGATTAGGGTTTAATTAGGATCATATGGGTGTATTCGTTAGGGTTTAAATCGCGTTAGAATTTGATTTAGATTAGGGCAGAATTTAGGGCTGTGTTGTTCGGCTGTTATCTCAATGATGGTAATAGCTTTTGTCAAGTTTCCGGTGTCTATGACGTAGCTCAGAGAGTCTAGTTTCCAGAACATCCGGCCTCGAAGGTTTTTAAGGTCGGGAAGTCATTCAAACGTTGGTTGCAAGAAAAGTTGTCAAAGCAGTAAATACGGGTCAGATTTAGGTCAGATTACGAGGTGTAAAACCCCCACTTAAAATTTGAATTAGGATTAGCCAATCTACAGGAGTTTAGTTCTATGTGTCTATTAAAAATCCCCCAAAGGAGAGCTTCTGATTTGGAGTCTAAGTATGGTTTTTAGGTCCAAACTTTTTAGTGTGCGATCAGATCCGAAACTGAGTAGTTAAAAGTTTGATTTTATTTGGGACACTTAAGAAGGGAAATAAATTACGTGGACAATCTTGGAGTTATAGGATCTCATGGTACTTAACCTGTGATTTTTGGTAAAATTTATAAAGCTCAGTAGGTATGGTTTAGAAAATGGTAAAATGAGGTTAAAATTCTGCGTTTTTGGGTAAATTGTAAGACTTTGAAATAATGTGTAAACGAATTGGTTAATGACGGGCATGGGGTCGGGGTGACCCATGAGGGTAATTAAACACCTTAGACATCCATCATATGATTGTTACATGTGCTTAAGCTTTTGGCTTAGTAGCGTGTAACACGTGTTTGTTTTGATTGATTAGATTTGTGCTAGTGTTTGTGGAAGCTGCAAAGCATCAGGTGAGTTTCATAGTCCCATTTTTACTATGTTTTCTTGGGATGGAAATGATGCAAAATATGTTTTGAAATGTTTTAATTGCTGTGATTATATGGTTTGATTGACGCATGGACTTTTATGTAGCTATTATATATTATGTGCTAAGTGTTATTTGATTTGGATCGTGGGTAACGTTCCTACCCGTTATTGGTTTCGCCTACTTTGTGGGTAAGATCCTTGGAGGTGATCAACTCCTTGTGATATTGTGTGGATTCGGTACCAAGAGTCTGGAATTTGGAATATCATTCCTCTCCATGACTATTAGTGGAGCGGCGAGGTACGCCTACCTCATTGTTTTGTGGTTTGGATCGGGGGACACGTTCCGTCCCAATGTGATTGTTGTTGAATGCATGTTAGCGTGTATAATAGCCAGCTTAATTGTCCTGCCATGCTTTGTTTTGTTTTTATAATCACAGTAATTTATTTTAAACCTGTATTGGTGTCGTAAAACCTATGACTCTCACCAACCATTGTGTTGACGTTTAAGCATCATTTTCAGGTGAGCGTTATGAAGGTTCTGAAGTTAATAAAAGTGGCTAGAGAGACTATTAGGCTGCATTGGAAGATCCCATTTGATTTTGTTTCGTACTTTGTTTGCATGAATTCTTGAATGTTTTTATTAGGTTTGTGAGACATTGTCTTTGTATTGATGAGACCCCCTTTCATTAATACAAGATGTCGTTCTTTTGTTTTCGGTATTGTCATGACACATTGTGTCTTTTATTTCTAGTTATGCATATAGTGGTTCTCTATTGTTGACACCATTGTGTTGTGATGATATCCATGATGTTACGCCTCTTTTTCCGCTCTTGGCAGGGTGTGACAGATTTGGTTCAGAACCTTGGTTAGAGAGACTGTAGGTGGTTTGGCCTAGACTATAACCTAGGGGTCCTTCATGTAGATGCATTTAGGGCTTAAGTGTTTAATACTATAACAGCTTATGCTTTCCACTCTATTTTTTGCCATGCTTATATATTTCGTATTTTTTCTAAGTTGGTATTTTAGTTATTTAGCCTACCAATATCTGATATGCTAATGTATTACTTTCTTAGTATTTTAGCATTTTTTCTTCCTGTCGTAAGAAGTCTCGTTGGGGAATCGTTTTCCCAACTGGACTTAAGCATTATAAGGAGCCTCTTGTGGAACCGAAGGAGATAGGATAGTTGATCGTTTGTCGGATGTGCGTAATAGGGCTGGACCCGCAGAGTCGGGTGATTCTTGCGGAGGCAAAGTCAAACCCAAGCGAGGCCCAGCATAAGTTTATCCCGTCCTTTACCTCGTCATGTTGTTATTGATTATTTCTTTCGGATATTTCGTATTTTGGGAATTGTTGCGAGACTTTCGTTCCTTTATGTCATTTCGATTTTATTTTGATATAAGTAAGTAGTTATTTGATGGAGCATCCTTTATGTGTTAAGTTGGAGTGGTTTAAGATGTGCAATGTGGTATATGTGCTTATATGTGAATTATGATTGAAATGGGTAATCTTGGAAGTAAGTACACATGTGAAAGGAGGCACTTATAATTATGGTGGCCAACATAATTATAAAGGCATCACACACGTAGACTTGTGACCATGATTGCATTTATTTGTGTTTGGTTGTAAGGTGGTAGTGTAATATGTTTTTTTTATATGTGTATTCATGATAAGGATGGTGGTATGGGTAGAGAATTATTCTCTTACCCTAATTGGAGGATATGTTAAGTTGAGTTGTATAGATAGTAAGTTTCCCTTCTATCTAGTAATTGTGGATACCTAGTATTGCTATTATAGAGGTTGCTCGTTTGCTCGGTTGTTTGTTTGGATTTCCTAAGTCTAAGCTTAGCATCCCTTCATCGTACTTTGTTAGTAAGGATACCTGATTTTTCCTATTCGACGTCTCGATGTATATTGGTTGTTCGGAATCTGCTCTTTCGGATATAGGCGCGTTTTGTTAGTTCTTTCTTGATTACTTGTATGAGTATCAAAGGTTTCTTTTAAGCACTAATTGTTCCTAACATATTAGTGTGGATCATTACTCCCTTCTTTGTATATCCCTCGGTTTCGTAACCCGTTGGTGACGTGTTAGTATCGATGCTTTTAGGTTTGTTTTGTCGATTGTTATTTTGGATAAGACCTTACGTTTTCTTTTGGGTACGTAACGTCTTGCATGAGTTTTCTTGTACGAGTTCGTTTGATTTTATTTTGAGTATATGGTTTCTGGTATTTTCTTTCGTTTTCAAACAATAGAATTGTGTTAGAGTCTGTACGGTGTTTTACGATCCCTTTTGGTATTATGGTGTCCTTTGTTTGAGTAACATATTTTATAATTGATGTCTAATTATAAAAATCCTTTGGGAGTATTGTGTTGGTGTTTGGAGAAAACTGTGTATAAAATGATCTTTGTAAAATAGATTTTATTTTATTATAAAAAGCAGGTTTAAAGTGATTCATAGTGGTAAGGTACGATACACCATTAGATAACCATCTCTAGATTTTTTATGACAACCAGAATGAATTTTTCAAAGATTACATTTAAGACAATTTTATTATTATTTAAAATGATTTTTTTTACTTAAATTGACTTTCTTAATTTAAACTGATTTTTATAAAAACATTATTTAATTTGGTCTTTCGAGTAAAGTCGATAATTGGTATAAGAATTTCCGTCTTTAGTATTGATTTTTTTATGTGTTCATTTGTCGTGGTACGCTTGTTGGTTTTCTTTCGTTGCGTTTTCACTCGGTGCATATACGTATCCTTTCTTTCAAAGGATTCTTATGTCATTTGATCCACGTCTATTTGCATATGTGGAATCTCCTATATGCATTCTAGCCTTTGACTCGATATTCGTTTGTTATCCTATTCGATTGTTCGTAACCCTTGGAGTTCGTTGATACCGTTGAGTCGTGGAAGCTTTGATGTCATTGTGGGAATGGACTGGTTGTCCAAAAGGAAGTTTGTGATAGTATGTCATGAGAAGGTGGTTAGGATACCGTTGGAAGGTGATGAGATACTTCGGGTTCATGGTGAACGTACTCAAGGAGTCGTGAAAACCTTAATGAACGCAAAGGTAGATGAACTGAAATTGAGTGATATTTCCGTCGTACGAGATTTTATTGATGTGTTTCCAGAAGACTTGTCAATGACCACCGCAATGACAAGTTGAGTTCCGCATAGATTTAGTTCCTGAAGCGACGTCAGTTGCGAAGTCTCGATATCGTCTAGCACCCTTAGAAATGCAAGAATTGTCTGAACAACTTCGAGAGTTGCAAGACAAGGGTTTCATACGACCTAGTCATTTTCCGTGAGGAGCACCCGTGTCGTTTGTGAAGAATAGGAGCATGGAGTTCAATTTGAAGTTAGTGTTAGAATTATACGAGGAGAAGAAGTGTGTGATTAAGGTTGCTAGTGTGAGGCAGTGACGAATTGGAAAGTTACTACGCACGTCTGAGATATGATTATTTTAGGATTGGCAGGTTACCTACCTACGTGTCATGTGCAACCTTTTCTAAGATTGTTAAACCCATTACTTCCTTAATTGAGAGGAATCAGAAGTATGAGTGGGGCACAGAGCGAAAAGAGGCTTTCCAGACTATGAAGAATGATTTGTGTGACGCTTCGATAAATCGAATGTAGTGGTTGATGCGTTGAGTAGAAAGCGAGAGTGAAACTAAGACGAGTAAGAGTAATGTCCATGACTATCCAGTCAAGTGTTAAGGAGTGATATTGGCAGCCCAAATTGATGCGTTTAAGCAAGAGAACGTACTCGCAGAAAGGCTTCATGGGTTAGATTGACATATGGAAAGGAAGGAGGACGAGAGTTTGAACCTTATGGATCGTATATGAGTTCCGCTAGTAGGGAATGATGAGAACGGTAGTAATGGTTGTTCGGAATCTGCTCTTTCGGATATAGGCGCGTTTCCTTAGTTCTTTATTGATTACTTGTATGAGTATCAAAGGTTTCTTTTAAGCACTAATTGTTCCTAACAATTTAGTGTGGATCATTACTCCCTTCTTTATATATCCCTCGGTTTCGTAACCCGTTGGTGACGTGTTAGTATCGACGCTTTTAGGTTTGTTTTGTCGATTGTTATTTTGGATAAGACCTTACGTTTTCTTTTGGATACGTAACGTCTTGCTTGAGTTTTCTTGTACGAGTTCGTTTGATTTTATTTTGAGTATATGGGTTCTGGTATTTTCTTTCGTTTTCAAATAATAGAATCGTGTTAGAGTCTGTACGGTGTTTTACGATCCCTTTTGGTATTATGGTGTCCTTTGATGAGTAACATATTTTATAATTGATGTCTAATTATAAAAATCCTTTGGGAGTATTGTGTTGGTGTTTGGAGAAAACTTTGTATAAAATGATCTTTGTAAAATAGATTTTATTTTATTATAAAAAGCAGGTTTAAAGTGATTCATAGTGGTAAGGTACGATACACTATTAGATAACCATCTCTAGATTTTTTATGACAACCAGAATGAATTTTATAAAGATTACATTTAAGACAATTTTATTTATTATTTAAAATGATTTTTTTTACTTAAATTGACTTTCTTAATTTAAGCTGATTTTATAAAAACATTATTTAATTTGGTCTTTCGAGTAAAGTCGATAATTGGTATAAGAATTTCTGTCTTTAGTATTGATTTTTTATGTGTTCATTTGTCGTGGTACGCTTGTTGGTTTTCTTTCGTTGCGTTTTCACTCGGTGTATATACGTATCCTTTCTTTCAAAGGATTCTTATGTCATTTGATCCACGTCTACTTGCATATGTGGAATCTCCTATATGCATTCTAGCCTTTGACTCGATATTCGTTTGTTATCCTATTCAATTGTTCGTAACCCTTGGAGTTCGTTGATACCGTTGAGTCGTGGAAGCTTTGATGTGATTGTGGGAATGGACCGGTTGTCCAAGAGGAAGTTTGCAAAAGTATGTCATGAGAAGGTGGTTAGGATATCGTTGGAAGGTGATGAGATACTTCGGGTTCATGGTGAACGTACTCAAGGAGTCGTGAAAACCTTAATGAACGCAAAGGTAGATGAACTGAAATTGAGTGATATTTCCGTCGTACGAGATTTTATTGATGTGTTTCCAGAAGACTTGTCAATGACCACCGCAATGACAAGTTGAGTTCTGCATAGATTTAGTTCTTAAAGCGACGTCAGTTGTGAAGTCTCGATATCGTCTAGCACCCTTAGAAATGCAAGAATTGTCTGAACAACTTTGAGAGTTACAAGACAAGGGTTTCATACGACCTAGTCATTTTCCGTGAGGAGCACCATTGTCGTTTGTTAAGAAGAGGAGCATGGAGTTCATTTGAAGTTAGTGTTAGAATTACTGATGAAGGAGAAGTTGTATGTTAAGGTTGCTAGTGTGAGGCAGTGAAGAATTGGAAAGTACCTACGACACCATCTGAGATATGATTATTCTTAGGATTGGCAGGTTACCTACCTACGTTTCATCGCAAACTTTTCTAAGATTGTTAAACCCATTACTTCCCTAATTGAGAGGAATCAAAAGTATAAGTGGGGAGCAGAGCGAAAAGAGGCTTTCCAGACTATGAAGAATGATTTGTGTGACGCTTCGATAAATTGAATGTAGTGGTTGATGCGTTGAGTAGAAAGCGAGAGTGAAACTAAGACGAGTAAGAGCAATGCCCATGATTATCTAGTCAAGTGTTAAGGAGTGATATTGGCAGCCCAAAGTGAGCCGTTCAAGCAAGAGAACGTACTCGCAGAAAGGCTTCATGGGTTAGATTGACATTTGGAAAGGAAGGAGGACGAGAGTTTGTACCTTATGGATCGTATATGAGTTCCGCTAGTAGGGAATGATGAGAACGGTAGTAATGGATGACGCTAATGCATCAAGGTACTTGGTACATCCGAGAGCGGATAAGACGTACTATAACCTTGGAGACATGTATTGGTAGCTACGTGTAGAAAATGATATAGTTACCTATGTTAGCAATTGTTGGATTTGTTTAAGAGGTGAAAGCTGCGATGTCAAAGACTTTTGGCTTGCTGCAACAGCCTGAGATACTTGAGTGAAAGTGAGATAGAATCACCATGGATTTTATCAGTAAAATTTCCAAGATCAAAGTAGTGAGTATGATGTGAATTGGGTGATGGTCGATAGACTGACCAAGTTAGCTCATTTTCTAGCTATACAAGGATTTATATTGATGAGATAATAGCAAGAAATGGAATTCTGGTGACGATCAACTCAGATTTAGATGGAGGATTTACCTCGTGGTTTTGGCAGACGCTGCAGAAAGTGTTAGTGACGCGATTGGATTTGAGTACTGCTTAGCATCCTCAAGTGGATGGACAAAGTGAACGTATGATTCAGACTTTGGAGGATATAATGAGGGCATGTGTTATCGATTTTGGTGGTAGTTATCAATTGAGCATTTGGTGTGCTCCGTTTGAAGCTTTGTATGGAAGGAAATGTAGGTCGCCTATTCTATGGGTAGAGATTGGAGATGAGTTGTGTACATGACACATTCCATGTGTCGAATAAAAAAAACAATGTTTGGCGGATGCTAGTCTGCATGTGCCATTGGATGAGATCAAGGTTGACAAAACTCTTTGTTTTGTTGAGGAACCTGTTGAGAATAGTGACCGTGAAGTTAAGAGGTTAAAATGTAGCAGAATGGTGGTAGTTAAGGTCCATTTGGGCTCGAAGCGAGGTCTTTAGGACTTCAGGTAAACTGAGTATCCACACTTGTTCGTTGAGCAAGGGATCATTGGGAGTTTTAGTTAAAGTTGGGTACGTAAGGTTTCTTGTAGACCCCCCCCCCCCCCCCCCCCCCCCCCCCCACCCCTTAATTATGCTTTTGATGTGTTTGTGTGATTTTGGTTAAAGTTATTTTATGAATAAACTAGAAGTCGAGCAATTTTTCAAAAACGTTGGGCTCTGTAACAAAACCCTATAAACTTGGGTTCAATGACAGGTTCTTGTATGATGGTGTTGCGAGACCGGGTTGTAAATGACGTTGTTACGCAACTTAAGGTTTTTGACGAGTCTCCTCGATGACGGGCGAGGTTCAGGTAGTTGGATGTTTCTTTTCATTTGGAGCGGTTATGCTGCTATGCGTAACCTTTGTGGGCAGGCAAAGTTGTTAGCAGTAAGATATCTTGTGAGAGTTAGTTGGAATTCAAAGTGCAACTCTAAGCTAACATGGGTATGAGAGGACTACTTGAAAGATAAGTATCCTCGATTAATTGTTTGGTAATGATAGAGTTGAACCTTTTGATTAAATCTCAGGACGAGATTTCCTAAAGGAGGGGATACTGTGACAACCATGACTTGAGCAGGTTAGTCAAACTATTAGTGTTGACTTATGTATCTGTTGCAATGTATGGGTTATGTGTTATTTGTGTTTATACGTGTTTATATATGTTTATGTGGGATATGTGAGATTTGGTAATCAATCCATTGAGCGTGATCGTCTCATTGGGATTGGATTTGTGTTGGATTTTGTGGAGTTAATTTCGTTCACTTTTGGTGACAAGGAAATGATTTTGTGGTTTAAGCGTTTTAGTGATTTATCGTGTAAGTATTACTACGTATACGTATTTATGTGTTAGTAAAATTAGGTATGAATAGGCTTTAGTGGTTAGAATAAGAAAGAAATGAAATTTCTATTTTTGGAAAGTTAGGTTTAATAAAAATGAAAAGTTATTTATTTTTAAAAGTCTAGTAAATTGCGTTTACGCAAAAAGGTATACTCAAATAAACTTAGGTTTTTATAAAAACTTAAGGTAATGCAAATAAATAAGTAATTAATAAATAAATAATTTTTTTATTTGTGAATAGTAAAAAATGAATTTAAAGAGGAAAAGGAAAAAAGGGGGAATTTGAGTCAAATACAAATTAGGAAAAGATAAGGACTAGGATTTATGGAAAATCTATAAATACCAAACCCTCTCCCCTTTTTGTTTTTACGAACGGCCAAGCAAAAGAGAAAAAAAAAGATTTTTATCAAGATTAAAGTTGGTGGAATTGTGTTCAAGATTTGAAGATTTAAGGTATATACTATAATCCTTTGAAGTTAATTATCATTAAAAACATGTAATAGTTATTATAATGGAATTAGGGTTTTATAAAATCTGTAAATTAATGATGTTTAATCATATTGCAATGATTAGGGTTTAATTAGGATCATATGGATGTATTCGTTAGGGTTTAAATCGCGTTAGAATTTGATTTAGATTATGGCAGAATTTAGGGCTGTGTTGTTCGACTGTTATCTCAATGATGGTAATAGATTTTGTCAAGTTTCCGGTATCTATGACATAGCTCAGAGAGTCTAGTTTCCAGAACATCCGGCCTCGAAGGTTTTTAAGGTCGGGAAGTCATTCAAACGTTGGTTGCAAGAAAAGTTGTCAAAGCAGTAAATACGGGTCAGATTTAGGTCAGATTACGAGGTGTAAAACCCCCACTTAAAATTTGAATTAGGATTAGCCAATCTACAGGAGTTTAGTTCTATGTGTCTATTAAAAATCCCCCAAAGGAGAGCTTCTGATTTGGAGTCTAAGTATAGTTTTTAGGTCCAAACTTTTTAGTGTGCGATCAGATCCGAAACTGAGTAGTTAAAAGTTTGATTTTATTTGGGGCACTTAAGAAGGGAAATAAATTAGTGGAAAAATCATGGAGTTAGTAGACTCATGGTATTTAACCTGTGATTTTTGGTAAAATTTATAAAGCTCAGTAGGTATGGTTTAGAAAATGGTAAAGTGAGGTCAAAATTCTGCATTTTCGGGTAAATTGTAAGACTTTGAAATAATGTGTAAACGAATTGGTTAATGTCGGGCATGGTGTCGGGGTGACCCATGAGGGTAATTAAACACCTTAGACATCCATCATATGATTGTTACATGTGCTTAAGCTTTTGGCTTAGTAGCGTGTAACACGTGTTTGTTTTGATTGATTAGATTTGTGCTAGTGTTTGTGGAAGCTGCAAACCTCAGTGAGCGCGCGCACTCTCTCTCGCACACATGTTGTAGTATACTCTGTTTATTTAGGAAGGGGATGTAATGATGCAAAAAAATATGTTTTGAAATGTCTTTAATGGTTGTGATTATATGGTTTGATAGACGATAGAGCGATTTAATGAACCTATTATCTATCACCCTCTCTTCGTTGGCTAAGTGTATATGTATTGGATCGTGGGTAACATTCATACCGTTTATAGGTTTTGCTAGGGTAAGATCCTTTGAGGTGATCAACTCCTTGTGATATTTGTGTGATGTCGGTACCAAAGTTGAATTTGGAATGCGCTATTTATCCTCTCATGGGACTATTCGTGGAGCGAGACTCCGGTACGCTACCTCATTGTTTTGTGGTCGCGTAGATGGGGGCACGTTGTCCCCATGTGATTGTTGGCAATGCATTGTTTAGCGCAATAATCGCCACCGATAATTGGTCAGCCACTGCATTTGTTTTGTTTTCTTATAAATCACAGTTTGTCCTTACCTCCCCCCCTTTAACACTGTATGTGTCGTAAACCCTATGACCTCTCACCACTCTCACATTGTGTTGACGTTTAAGCATCATTTTCAGGTGAGCGTTATGAAGGTTTTGGAGTTAATAAAAGTGGCTAGAGAGACTATTAGGCTGCATTGGAAGATCCTATTTGATTTCATGTGTTGTACTTTGTTTTTTCCTGATTCTTTGATGTTTTTATTAGGTTTGTGAGACCATGTCTTGTATGATGAGACCCCCTATTCATTATTACAAGATGCCGATGTTATGTCTGTGTGTTGTTTGGTATTGTCATGACACATTGTGTCTTTTATTTCTAGTTATGCATATAGTGGTTCTCTATTGTTGACACCATTGTGTTGTGATGATATCCATGACGTTACGCCTTGTGTTTCCCCCCCCCCCCCCCCCCCCCTCCTCGCCCCCGCGCGCGCCCCTGTGAATGTGAATAGATATGTAGTACAATATCGTTGTCGCTCTCTCTCTCGCTCTCTCGTGTTAAGATAATTAAGAGACACTGATGAAGAAGACGGTAAATGTATTATAGTTTTGAAATGAAATAGAGGCAATTCATTTTTATAGGAGTTGGGTTCGATCCATTATCCCACCCCCCGCCTAAACCACCCCGGAGTAGAGAGAGCGAGAGCGATAGAGAGAGAATGGAGAGAGAATGGTAAAGAAAATCGCGCGCGCTGGAACCGAAGAGGTTGTAGGGAGAGAATCTGCATCAAATTGTCTCACCACATCATCTTTTGTTTCCCATATTTCTTTAGCTAATTGATGCGGTCGTCGTAGGACTTCAACAAGAAGTTTTACAACTCTTTAGGCAGAGTACCTAACCGTTGTAGTAGTAGTATAGGCAAGACTCGGGGGTTGTTATCGTTCTCTAGGGGAATAGCACTGTGAAGGCCGGATCGAATTTTCACTAAGGTCTAGGGCTTGAAGGAAGATTCTTTTTATGTTTTTATATTTAATGAAAGCAAGTAAATTATGATTTTAGAGAGGTTTTGGTTTTAAGCTAATTAATTACTAATAAACTAAATAACAATTATATAATGAAGCGTATTCACCTGGGATGCACTACTCCTTGCTAGCTATCCAATTCTACCTAGGGATAAAGCCGTAGAATACGAACGAACTTTTTAAGATTTATCGATTTGGTACGTGTACTTCAAAAATTATCGATTAGGTGCGTGTACTTTCATTAAGTGTTCTCATTTGCACATTTTGATGATGTGTCACATTATTGATGTGTCACGTGTCAGCCTATCACGTATGACACGTCATCAAAATGTGCAAATGAGAACACTTTATGAAAGTACACGTACCAAATCGATAATTTTTGAAGTACACGTACCAAATCAATAAATCTTGAAAAGTTCGTTGGTATTCTACGGCTTTATCCCTTCTACATATTGCTTTGTCACACTTGAGATGTAATGTGTAAGTATTTCCTAATTCATGAACGGATTACACGAACCCGTCGTCTATGTAATATTCTGTTAGGGCAATGCACAAGTAAGGTAGTATGAAGACTATTACAAGGCCCCTAAGAGTATATTACATGCAATTGAAATATCTTAAGAGGGATCAACCATATAAGGGGTAAGGTAGTATGAAGACTGTTACCCATGGTATCCTTTCTACACACTCACGTTTCCCTAGACATGTCAACAACGATACAGACAAAAGCTGGTTTTCTAGAGCCTAACGCGCACATTCATCAACAAGAAGCAATAGGAAACAAGAATTATAAACTATAATCAATTATACTCATTGAATCTGTCACAAACAACAAGATATAATCAATCAATGACAAGGTTCATGCATACCCAAATAAATACTAGATGAATTAGCCAAGCATACTCAAACAATAGAAATCATAATCAACAAAAGGAATTGAAGACATGATTTAAGATATAAGTGATAATCAAACCATTACAAGATGTTTATGGATTGAATTAGACTCTCTAAGTTGCTGGAAAAACACCTACCCAAACCCTAGAATCAGACTTATGAGGTTATATTTATATGAAAATATTAGGTTGACCATTTGATTTATTGGAATAACCTAGGTCGGCACTCCCTGATGCCATCGGAGAAATACTCCTGACGATGTCACGTCGTTATCTTTCGCATGGTTGTAGATTTTCTCGCTGCTTGACCGTACTTTGTGGGCTATTAAATCATAAGAATTCGAGATTCGTTATGAAGGATAGTTTGATCAACATATGCGTTACTTCACTCGCACGTTGAATGATCATCTTTATCTTGAATCTTCTAGGGTTTTTTTAGGTCGGCTTCGTTCTGAAGCCGACGTGAGAATCTTGACCCCGTTGCCTTGAATCTTCTGACGCCGTCGCAAAGAGTTGTGACGTCGTCTCCCGCCACTGTTTGGATTTCTTCAAGATAGTTGGTTGTATAGGCCGTTATTTTGTATTGTTTCTTATCCAAATGAGCCAAATGCATATATTACTCCAAATGTCATCCAAGTGCTTAAAACCTTAAAACGAACATTTAAGCACATAATTTGGGCATATTTACATGATTTAGAGGGTTAAATGACCCCAAAAAAGTGTATATTTTGACACCTCATCAAATACCCTTACACTTAGATTTTGCTTGTCCTCAAGCAAATGGGCTTTTATACCCAACCCTTAGGACAATAGCAATATTAGGGTCATTTAACCTACTCTTTAAAAGTATTTACAAACAACCTTTAGACCTAGTTATTAAATGCACGGAAAAGTATTATAGCACCTCCATAAGTGTTTGAGATTCTCTCTTTCTCTCAGTTGTATAATAAATTATAGCATAAACGGGGGAAAAGATAATCAACACTCAATTTTATCTCAGGCATATAA
This sequence comes from Tanacetum coccineum, assembly GCA_026074375.1. NCBI lineage: Eukaryota > Viridiplantae > Streptophyta > Magnoliopsida > Asterales > Asteraceae > Tanacetum > Tanacetum coccineum. The sequence continues at coordinate 22,544 of BQNB010059178.1, read as the reverse complement.
AATTACCATAGGCTTGGTAAAGGATCAAACCTCCACCACTAGGCGCAAGCATTATTCATTACTATCAAAGAGGTCTTTTAAAGGGTTGTGGGGTGTAGGTGTAAGATAAACATATTATGGAAACTGGAAACGGATGAATACATTTGGGTTGTGACTTTGGTAGTGAGTTGGAGTGGTTAGGTTCACTAATTATTATAAGATATACTCTGTTGGTTTGGTTGATAGCAAGGACTCGGACGAGATTATACAAACTCTACACAACTCTCCATAAATCTCATTTCTTTTTCTTTTATTAACTCTATTATAAAACATAGACATAAAGCAAATGGCAGGCATAGTACATTTTTTTCACTATTTTTTTTATTTACATTTTTTTCAGTAAACTTTTGCGGGAGAACGTGTCCAATGCTTAAAAATGTATACATCCATGGTGGTTTATAAATACATCTCTACCCACTTGAACTTTTACATAATCGATTTTTTCCAATCTAATATTGACCGATTGGATGGATCAACATAACTTTGGGAGCTTATTGAGCTCTATTCGGGGGGGTAATAAATTATACTTCTTCCCTAATTCTTCATAAGATGAATACTACCATGAATCTCAATCGTCCTAAAACAGTATTTACAAGGATAAGGACTTAGCAATCGTGTACTCAAACAATTAACTTGGGTTAAAACAATAATGTACTAAAAGCGAGTACATGCAAGGTAGGCTAAGGCAATTTGGGTGTAACGATTGGTTTAAGGGTTAACAATGCTCTTCATTAATAGTCCGGGTTAACCAGAAAATTACAAGAACCGTGAAAAAGGATAAGCTCGAAGGGTTATACTAGGGGTAGCCTGCACTAAAAGTGAGTGCATGGCAAGGGTGTAGGATAGTTACATGATCAGTGTGACCATAATAACAATTACAAGTTTAAAACATGGGTTAATCATAGTACCTCTTATCTAGCAAATCCTAATACTCACTATGCGGTCTCGGGATGCATCACAAAAACAAGTTCTAGAATTTAATATACTACTGGTACACTCATATAATTTAATACCGATACCAATGCTCTAGAAAAGGCGACTAAGACCATACGTACACATCCGTAACGATGGAATAGACACATATGACTGCATTTAAACCTTAACTCGAGAAAGCTAAAGGTATAAACTATCATGGGTATCAATAATGGATACCCGAATTCCTAAAGATCTAAAGGCAAACCTCACATTTTTGGGGTGAAATTTTGAGGGTTTTTTTGTGCTAGTCATACACATTTCTATCCATGAGACGCTATTAATACTCGGTTTTCATCGATAAGTGTTATAAAAAAAATTAAATTTGGGTCAAAATTATCTTTTTATGCTATGTTTCGATATATTACCCATCATTTTAAGGAACAAGCAAATGGAAAATGAAGGAATAGTTTCTAAGGCTTATTT
>BQNB010059178.1:0-20044 GCA_026074375.1 Tanacetum coccineum | reverse complement strand
AGCTAAAAAGGAAAAAATCAAACCCCTTGTGAGTGAGTGAGCCTTGCTATTTATATCCTTGAATTGAAGCTTCTAGGTCTTCTTATCCCGCTCCTCATTTGATCATGACCCTTCATTAATTTCCAATCATCGGATTCCCATTCATCACCGTTGGATTAAATGATGAGTACACGGATTGCCAACGTGGCATTCCGTATGTCAGACCTTTTAGTGTTTCTTTTGTACTAGATTTAGTGCAAAATATCCATTATTGGTGTGCTTCTTGTCAATTACACGTGTCAATCCTTATGGGTTTCGACCAATGAAAGCCTCTTATGACATTTCCCTTTGCCAGCTTGTACCTTGATGCTTGAATTACTAACCACGCTGTCAATTGCCATTTACCCTTTGTTTTGAGTTTATGGTTAAATGAAAGAGACGATGAATAGTAAAAAACTATTACACGCCTTTTTTTTCTTTTAAACGTCAGATGGGGGTGTTTGACTCGGGGGTTTGGGTCATTGACCTAGGTTGGGTGTTAGGATCTAGAACTAGATAGATCTTCTAGCCTTTGTGGTTGTATAGTACTTATGTAATCACAAGTATATACGTGAGAGACTCTAACAATTGTTTAGGCGGAAACTAAACAAAGAAGAACAAATATAAACAATGATCCTCTATGGATCTCTCTATTGATAATAAACTGTTTGTGTAATGCCTAATCCGTACAAAACCCTAATGCTAAAGGTTTCTTTTATAGAGAAGAAACCCTAAATTGCTAAACAAGATAACTAAAAACGCGTAAGAGATATACATCAATCTCTTCCTAATATATCTCATTCCTATCTTCATGAGATAACTCTAGAATATAACTATAATTCCTGCATACAATAATCACGTCTATAAATAAGATCAGCAGGAACATAATCAGCAGGAACGGATTCTAAGTCTTCCAGATATAACCAGCAGAAACACTACTTGAACTGCCAGCAGAAACCACTTAATGCCATCAGCAGAAACGAACATCTCTAACAGCAGAAACGACACTTAGTCGTTTTCAATAATTCCCAACAATCCTCCCCTAAACTTGGTTTTGACTCCGTTAATTCCAAGTTTCTAGATAGATCTTCTCGAAGCAAGAGGATTGAGTAACAGCAGAAACAAATACCAGCAGATACAAGGTAACCAGCAGTAATAAAAGCAAGCAGCAACATTAAAGAACATCAACTAGTCGTCACAGCTCTTCAGCACTTCATGCTATCAGCAACATTGACAAGTATGTACATCAAATCATAAAATTGCAGTCTATCCTCATCACTTCCAGGTGTGTTAACTTCTGTGAGAGGTGAATCATTGAAAAATGTAAATGGATTTGATGTCTCTTTACCAGTTAGCCATTAACTATGGAGTAGTCAGTTCTAGTAGCTATCACTCTTGGGCTAGTTGATAATTTGGTGAAAACAAACACCCTGGTGTAACAAAAACCAGTCTAATTTCTCAGAACGTGAATCAAGGGTGAATTGGAATACCCTAACAGTTTTTGGCAAACCGTCACAGCCATACAACGGATTTAACATGTCAATCATCTATTTTGAGCCCTTAGATTGCTTCCATGTCTCATTCGCCAATAAGATTGCTTGGGATTGCCAACGTAGCCTGTTGTGATATCAGAGGAGCCACGTTGGTGTTCTAGAAGGGAGAGAACGTGTGGAGAGGTGGAGTGGATTTACCCTGGTGTTCTTGTTTTAGTGTAAAAATTGGAGGGATGAATGCACAGTGAATTTGACCATGCATTTTTATTATTTTGACTCAAGTGTTAATGGGCTAACCCGGCCTACTAAACAGGTACGGGTTGGCCCATTAAAGATGAAAAACATCCTCGGCTTTATTTTCTCATGCTCTTCCAATCTCGTGCTTGGTTATGTCCTTTTTGGTTTCGTTTTTTTGTCCTTTTATGAATATTCATTACATACACAATACAATTAACAAAACAAACATATGCAATGTATTTTCCATTTGTTTTTGGTCATTTAAGCTTGTTTTAATAAAGAAAATTGATATGTGATTAAACACATATCAGATACATAAAAAATTTACCCATATTATCTAAGTTCTTCACCATACTTTCAAAAATAAACTTTGAAAAGTTGAACTTCTGGTTTGTAGCTAAGCAGATAATTGCAGAAGCCATAGTGCTACTAAATTAATTCCATGCAGTTGTTTTTGGACTTAAGAATTGTAAAACAGTATGAATAAGGAATTTCCATTGTGGGGAGAAGAATGCTTTATAGAAAGTAAGTTTTTGTGAAACCTGCTCATACCCCATTAATGCAAGTTGTTCAAAGATGGTAGCATTGGGTAGACAATCAACACTTTCAGCATCTTCTAGTTGAAGATCTCTTCTCATAGTTGATTCAGTTATGATTATCTTATTCCTATCCACTAGGGCTTGTAACTGTACTTCCCCATCGACAGTTTTTACCTTGACAGTAGCCTAGAATTATTTAATACACAAAGTATAGATTGTAGGATTAATCATTAATGCATGCTTAATAGGATGTGCATTCAAGAAATCCACAATTTGTTCAAACCCTTCACTTTTTGCGGGTTTAGACAAGAACGTGACCATGTTGTGAGTATCAGCAAACTTTAGATTCGCCATTTGTGCTGGGTTTTGATGATGGTTGATAAAATTGAGTTAGGGTTTATGATTTGAGAGTATTTGAAAGAGTAAAATCAATTAAATGAGTAATTGAAACCCTTAATCGAAGTATTTATGAAAATACCCTCAACAACATTAACTTTCGCCCAGCCGTAGTAAGTTATGCCTAGCAACATTAACTTTCACCAGCAGTAGTAAGTTATGCCTAGCAGCATTAACTTTCACCAGCAGTAGTAAGTTATGCCTGGCAGCATTAACTTTTACCAGCAGTATTAAGTTTATGCCTAGCAGCATTAACATTTACCAACAGTATTAAGTTTATGCCTAGCAGCATTAACTTTGAGTTACCAGCATTAACTCTAATTCCAGTCCAAACACTTTGTCTGTTTTTAATATATTCAACTCTCTTTCTATTTTTCAACTCACCACTTCTCTCAATTCTTTTACTCACCAAATCACTCTGTCTGTTTTTATTCCACACAACTCTCTTTCTATTTTTATTCTTACTAATTCTCTTAATTCTTTTTCTCACCAAAACTCTCTGTCTATTTTCTCTAATAACCAGCTTTTCCATCATCAATCTAGCACTTTTCTTTGCTTTTTCTGCAAAATGTTAGTCCAAAAACCAAGAAAATACAAGCCATAGCAATTTTCTCAATTATCACAATATTAATTATACCAGCAGTATTAAGTATAACTAATAGCAAAAACTCAGCAGTATTAAGTATAACTAGCAACACTAATTATACTTAACAGCAAAAACTTTTAATGACATGAATAACATTACTAACTTATACAAAACTTTACAAAAACATAAAGAGATAAAAGATTTTAGAGATTTAACATTCCAATACTAGCAATCTGTTAGGATCTAAAACTAGATAGAACTTCTAGCCTTCGTGATTGTATAGTACTTATGTAATCACAAGTATATACGTGAGAGACTCTAACAATTGTTTAGGCGGAAACTAAACAATGCAGTATAAAGAAGAACAAATATAAACAATGATCCTCTATGGATCTCTCTATTGATAATAAACTGTTTGAGAATCATAATTCGGTACAAAAAACCCTAATGCTAAAGGTTTCTTTATAGAGAAGAAAACCCTAATTGTAAACAATGATAGCTAAAAAAAGGTAAGAATATACATCTATCTCTTCCTAAAAAGTAGAGGATATACATCTATCTCATACCTAATATATCTCATTCTATCTTCATGAGATAACTCTAGAATATAACCATAATCGCAAGGAACGGGCTTCTAAGTCTTCAGCAGAAACTCTATAATTATAACAAGCAGAAACAGAAACGGACTATTGAATTGCCTAGCAGAAACCACTTAATGATGCATCGCAGAATAGAATACGACATCTCTAACTAGCAGAAACAAATATAGTCATTTTCAATAATTCCCAACACTTCATCCATAAACTTGTTTTGACTTGTTAATTCCAAGTTTCTAGATAGATTTCTCAAAGCAAGAGGATTGAGTAGCGCAAAAAACAAGTTAGCAGCAAATATAGATGAAGAAGCAAGAACAAATGAACCTGCGAGCTTCATAAATACCAGCAGATACAATGTAAACAGCAACAACATACAAGGAGCAGAAAATAGAATCTTGTAGAAGCCAAAATCCATACAGCAGCATCAATGAAACAGCATAAACTCGATGAACAGTAGATTCAAATGAGTTATAGCAAATCAAAAGAACAGCAGCTTCAGTCTGTGAGAAATAACGTAGATTTGATAAGCATTACAAGTAGCTATCTCATCTTGGGCTAGTTGATTATTTGGTGAAAACAAAAAACACCACTGGTTGTAACAAAACCAGTCACTTTCTAGAACGTGAATCAAGGGTGAATTGGAATACCCTCACAGTTTTTGGCAAAGCGTCACAGCCATACAACGATTTGAAATGTCTATTTACTTTAGCGTTTGTCAGGACTAGCTAATCTTATACACAGAGTAATTTGGTGAGTGATATCCATTATAATTTTTAGTAAATTGCTAACTATCAAGATTGAGAAAGTCTTTACCAAGAGCCGTACCCTCTTGGACTAGCTATTTTTCATCCAACAGGGAACATGGAAAATGATACATCAGTTTGGTAACTAGCAACCATAAGGATTTGATAAAGTCTTTACAAGAGCCATACCATTGACTAGCCATTATTTTTCATCCCAATAGAAATGGAAACTGAATCCATCAGTTTTTGGTAACCTCGGGCACACATCAACGGATTGGGAAAAACACCAAAGTGTTTGCAATCGCTTGTGAGACCAGAATCTTTCTTTGGTGTTAGCCATGGTGAGATGAAAACCATTTGTCGTGCGTGAAAGCATAACACACAAAGTTACACAACACCTATATTCTTCCTTACAACATATTACTATTACAAGGTTGTATCTAAATCTAACGGATGTGAAATGATATTTTGTCCAAAAGAAACTAATATATAAAATATCTAATGAGTACATATGTTTTTTTTTTAAACAATCGAACTAATATTGAAAGTACCTACAAACACTAACTCAGAAACAACTTTAATAGGAGCAGATGCAATTATCTCATATGTTGCCTTAGCCAGCACTGACCGTTGACTGTATTTCAGCAACAACCAACATCCGAGAAGTACGAGGTGAATGTGAGCTATGCGTAACATATTTCAAGCAGTGTTTGCCGGGATAGGATAGAACTTGTCCAATAACATTTACATCAGTTTCCCTTCGTCAAAACCATGACATGACAGAACTCTTAGGATATAAATCAGTACTCACATCCATTCATCTTTGTACGCCAAGTTTTCCACGTCATCAGGATGACGTGACTGACAAACATATTACATTCCTCTTAGAGTTCTAACCAACATCTATTCTGGGTTTAACCGAAAGAACTAATCATTCCGTCGACGCAAAGAAGGAGATCCTCACGATAAAATGAGGTAGAAACCGCTTTCAAGTAGGTAACGTACTTTCAGCCGCACGTTCTACTGTAATAATCTGAATTAAATGTTAACCATCGGGACAACTAACAATCTCCAATCTTTAAATGCACCTCTTGGAGAGGAGGAATATAATTTCCATGTCATTATCACTTTTCACTTCAGAACTGAAAAGACTTAACAGGTTTATCCATAGGAAGTCATCATTTCACCCAAGATGTTTACGTCGATGAACGAGGAGCGAAAGAGGCAGATTCAGACACTGTTCAACCTTAAATCCATTGGATCAACCAATTCATTCATCAGGTAGTTGTCCAAACACAACACCATCAGAAATAGATTACCCTAAAGTAATTCAGCACTCACTTGTCCTCGAGTCTAGGGTGCGCAACAATCGGGAATACCAATCTGATCTTCTATCACTTTACAAGGATAAAACTCATTAATATCCCTGATTGGATTCATAAGGACATCAATTGGTATTTGATCAGTCGATACACTGGACGGAGAAGGTTCATGCGATGGATGAGGGGAAAGGTGAAGACCAGCAGCAGGGAATTTGCTAAAGTGAACTTCAATTTAACGGCGGTGCACCAGCGAATCCATAGTTGCTATAGTCGGTGACAATAGAGTCAGCTACACGGCTAGCACCAATTGCACCAAGCAAGTTTTGGAAGCAGCAGAGCCAGCCATTGGAGTAGCTGACAAAGGCTTAGAACTCACCACAGACAGAATCTGGACTCATCAGCAGGTAGTGTTTTTAGCTAGCAGGAACACTAGCTGGTGTGAAGAAACACGTTCAACCTTTGTCTCTTAGAAGAGGTCATGTAATGCAGGCTTGGGTCGAAAAGGTTTGTACTGGAGCACTCACAAGCCATCTTTTTAAGGCGTCTGAATTATCCGTACTCTTCAATCAATGTTGTATATTCATAGTTGACGTTGATCATCGTGCTGCACCATTTATGAGCTGCACACCATTGAATTCTTACCAAGTTGCGCATATTTGTGTGACCTCAGATTTCTTAATCGCGGCTTCTTCCTCTTGAGTGCTTCGATAAAGTAAATCTACCAAGGCTCAGCTTATTCTTTTCCTTCACAGCATTCTATGCGCTGACTAAGTTCTCTCTCGTTTACTCAGCTTCCCAACAACTCGCTTGCCAATTCAGGATTACGAACCAACTTGCATCATCAAGTGCAACAGTCTGTTCTTGTATACAATCAGGAGATTGTCTAATTCCTTTTTGCAGCGCTCTATAGAAACATTTGGCGTTTCTTCCTGCGCCAAATCCTTAGCGCGTACATTGAACACATACGATCACTAAGTTGTTCTTCTTCGAAAGCATTTCCTGGCTTGTGCATCTCTGCAAGAAAACTCTAGCAGGTATATCCAAATCAGGCATAGGAACCTTTCCCTAGATCAGCAGCTCAACAAGAAAGACCAGCAGGTAGGGTTCTGCTGTGTGAGAGAACACCAGCAGAAGATGGCTTGAAACTGGCTTAAGGCTGGAGTGGAAATCTTGTCTGGCACGTCGATAAGTAGACCTCTTACGCTTTAGAGGAACTTCATCTCGTCTAGTTTCCTCCACATTACTCAGAAGAAACAGCAGTTGATCATGACTAAAGCTATAGATTGCCCTACGGGATAATCCATCGAGGTCAATATCTTCCTAAATATCACATCCTTCCGCTGCTGAGGCATCAAACACCAATCATTTTTTTCCGCAACTGTTTAACATTTTCTCCTACCTTCTTGACTTAGAGACAGAGTCAAAATAGCACCCCCATAATTTTCATTGACTTTCCAGCTCAGTTTTAAGGAGTTCAATTACGTCCCTACACCTAGTCAAGCTTTGCAGATAAACAGTTAATAGAGCTGGGTCTCTGCTTACAACTGCATCGGCGTTGGTGTAGGAGCTCATCGGGTGACAGAAACAGGTTTTGGTGATCACATGGACTCAATGGAGGTGTCACATTTGAAGATATTATCAAGGTCCCCAGCTCAGATAGTTGTCAGGCCTAGGCAGGAGGAACCAAAGATAATTGGGTTCAACAAGTCAGGGTCAACTTAAACAGGGGTTGGGCTGTGGGACCAAAATAATTGGGTCAATAACATCAGGGGTCTCTCCTACATACTCTCCAGTGGTCTAGGTTCAGGGCAAACGCTAACTGGCTCCTCTAATATAAGTCTGAGCATGAGGGGGGTAGGTGGAGACTAGGTTAGGAGTAGGATCCCAATGGAGAATGTTACAGAAGGGAAACATAAAGCCATGGTTCTCAGTCAAGTAACAGGTGAGACAGTGTTAGGGATATCTATTTGTTCAGGATTTGGTAGGTGAAGGATACGGGTGGTCTCTCAGTAAGGCTGCCTTTCCGGTGTTGTTCACTAACGGGGGATGGAAACCGGAGGAGTGGAGAGTGAGGTCTAAAGGTGTGCCTAGCAGCATACAGCTGCTTCATGGCAGCTGCATTATCCACATTAGTAGCATTTCTATCCACCGCTCAGCATCATTGCAGCAAGCAGCATTGGCAAGCATGGGGTTTGTCATGGTATTTGGTGACCATCCCATTTAAATTTCATATTGGCTACTTTTTCCTAGTAGATCAAATGTTGGTCTAGGGTATTCTGGTCAGCTTTCTCTATGCCACAATTTCATTTGTAAAACTTGGGTACATAAAATTTATGCTTTTAAGCCTTAAGTTTCCCAATCATCCCGCTAAATAAAGGAGAGAAATTATGATACTTTCAGATCGGACAAACAATAAGGGCTGTGGACAACTGGTACTCGGAATAATTGATTCAACTTCCAGTTTAGGATCAGACAGTGCATAATGGTGTTGCACCAGAAATCTTATTGAGGATATAAATGGTCTTTAAGAAAAGTAGATGTTCCATCCGTACGGATACCATTAACCTCTTTCCTCAAAGGAATTTGGGCATGTCAAAAATGCCATTGGCATCGTCAAATTGTAACTGAGTCCTAATGAGAGACTCAGTCACGACCACCTCACGGCCGTCAATTGTGGCGACTAGGTCATGAGACCCAGCAGCATTTGGGCGAACAACAGCTGTTGCCCAAAATTGTTTGACCAATGAGTCAAACACGACCGGAGGGTCATGAGTCAAAGCGTACCTTAACGGAGATTGGTCCAAATAACTGAGGATATCTGTGAAGTCCTCGCAGCCTCTTTCCCTTCCCAAATATGCGATCTTGTTGTGATCATCTTTGTACTTGAGTGCCGACATTGGTGATGATTGAATTTAGGTTGAAGATACAGAGTATACAGAGGCAAATGATTTTGGTGTATGTGTGGGAAAGAGTAAAAATTGATTTGCGATTAATTAGGTTAATTTTGCCCAATTTATGAAAAGATAATCTTTTAATTTGATTGGTAAAATTTTAACCTTGGAAGTTGAAATAATTAAGTGAAAAGCAACTTGTACGCCACCTGTTCAGGCAAGTAGTAACCGCCAATCACCATTTAAAATAGATTTAAAATGAAAACTATGCAACTTCCATTTTTTAAAACCAGCAGGTATAAAGTCAACCATCAGTAACCACTCTTAAAACCCGCAGAAACAAGTCAAGCAGCAGAATTAATATATGAGCAGCATAAACTATTCATTCAGCAGAAACATTGTTACACTAGCATGATTGGAGACTACCAGTAGAAACTAAGTGACTAGTGGCAGAGACCAACCAACCAGCAATATCAAACTGAGCACAGCAGAAACTAAGTTGGGACAGCAGAAACAAGTTACTACCAGCAGAAATAAATCAGCCAGCAGAAACATGATACTACCAGCACAAACCAGTTCAGCAGCATAAATAGATGTTTTGACAGCATAAACAACTCCAGCAGCATGAATGTATTCCGCCAGCAGAAAGAGTCAACCAGCAGCAGAAACCATGCAAACAGCAGGAACACACACCCTATCAGCAGAAATGAATCCACCAACAGAATTATGCCAGCAGAATCATAGTACTACCAGCAGAAACCAGCATGTCAGCAGGAAGAATGTACAACTAGCAGTCGTATTGACTACCTGCAATCACAAGAAAATAATATCCCACAAGACACCATATCCACCTGCAAGAAAGTTAGAATATACAAGTATATAACAACAAGCCTCCCCTTAGGCTTATACCTCCCCTCAATTCACGAAAGAGGGATTCACCATCCCAATATGGACCACCAGATACTCAAATCTTGGTCCATCAAATGCCTTGGTCAGTAAATCAGCCACATTATCATCTGTGTGAATCTTCAGCACCTGTATCAAGTTCTTCTCATTGGCATCTCTTATAAAGTGATGCCTAATCTCAATATGCTTGGTCCTCTGATGAAAGACTGGGTTCTTCACAATGCATATGGTGCTCTGGTTGTCTATGAAGATTTTGGTATTCATGAAGTTGAATCTATAATCCAGCAACTGGTTCTGAATCCAGAGTACCTGCCATAGCAGCTAGCAGCAGCAACATACTCAGCTTCTGTTGAAGAAGTAGCCACAATAGTCTGCTTCTTGCACTGCCAAGAAATTAACCTTCTGCCCAGAAATTGACATCCACCTGTAGTGGATTTCCTATCACCATGAGAACCAGCATAATCACTGTCACTGTAGGCTTCCAACTGAAAAGGAGAATCTTTAGGGTACCACAAGCCTAATTTTGGTTGCCCTTTTAGATACTTGAAAATCTTCTTGACTGCATTCAGATGAGAAGTCAGTGGAGTAACTTGATGTCTGGAACAAGCACTAACTGCAAACATTATGTCAGGTCTTGAAGCTGTGAGATACATAAGTGAACCAATCATGGATCTGTACAAATGTACATTAACTGGAGGATCAGTTTCATCTTTCAATTTGGTCTTAGCAGCTTCATAGGGTGTTGTTGCAGTTCTTACAGATTCCATGTCAAACTTTGTAAGCATGTCTTTAACATACTTGTCTTGGCTGATAAAAATACCATCAGGCAACTGTTTCACCTGTAGACCTAAGAAGAAACTCATCTCTCCCATAGCACTCATTTCAAATTCTCCTTTCATCAACACCTCAAATTCTTCACACCAGGCTTTATTGGTTGACCCAAAAATGATGTCATCCACATAAACCTGTACCAAAAGTATATCCCTGGAATCTTTCTTGATGAACAGTGTCTTGTCAATAGTACCTCTTCTGTAATTGTGTTGTAACAGAAAAGCAGACAATCTTGCATACCAGGCTCTAGGTGCTTGATGAAGTCCATACAAAGCTTTAACCACTCTGTACACATGCTTTGGGAAGTAAGGATCTTCAAAGCCTTTAGGCTGAGTGACATACACTTCTTCTTCAATTTCTCCATAGAGAAAGGCACTCTTAACATCCATCTGATATACCAGAAAGCCCATATAAGAAGCAAAAGCCAAAAACAGTCTGATTGCCTCTATTCTGGCCACTGGTGCAAATACCTCATCATAATCAATGCCCTCCTCTTGTCTGTGTCCCTGTGCAACCAACCTTGCTTTATTCCTTACAACTATTCCTCTGGCATCCCTCTTGTTCTTCAAAATCCATTTTGTCCCTATTGCATTTTTGCCATCAGGTAAAGGGACAAGTCAAGTTTCTATACTTTGCTGGTTTGATGAACTGTTGCATCTTCTTCTTGCATAGCCATCAACCCATCAGGATTCCTCAACGTGCTTTAGCTATACTAGTTGGTTCTAACTGCCAGAAAGGAAAGCAAGCAGACAGACAAATGGAATTGGTCTGTATGATTGGTTCCTTTGTTGATCTTGAAATATATCCAAATGAAAGCACCTTTCACCGAACTTAGGATTTTTGAGCTCTGCGTTTGTCATAAAGAGAGACGCCATGGATCACAAGAATCTGCGATGATGATAATTGTGTTCCCCTTTTTGAGGACTCTGGAATTTCACTTCAATAGAAGGTGCTAAATTTGTAAGTGTAGCACGAAAATCATCATCATAAGACGGAAGATGTGAAGTGCCAGATGAGATTGATCCTTGCACACAATCAGAAGGGCTGGAAACGTGTAGTGTTTTCACTCCGAGACCAAGGACTTTGACGAGGAGGAAGTGGAGATGATCAGCATGTACTAAGGAATTGAAGTCTCTAGCAGAAACAGATGAAATGAACAGCAGGATTGCTCTCATCAGCATGGTTCAAAACTACAGCAGGTTGAGACACTATTCAGCGGATTACAACCAGAAACAAAAAACAGGAATCACTTACCAGCAGAAGGACTTCCAGCAGATTCATCACCAGCAGGATTTAATGGCTGAGCAGTAAACACTAACCAGCAGATTCATGCAAGCAGGATCCCTAACAGCAGACATCACTGCAGCAGGATCCCTCAACAGCAGAAAACACATTGGTTTCTGAATATCAGCTTCAGCTTTGACATAGTATTTCTGCTGTTGCCTGTTGAGAACAATAGATAAACATATCGTGCAGCTGCGTCCTTAGCTTCATATTCTTGTCTTTGAGCTTAGCAAGCGCTTCTGCATAAATCTGCACTGCGGTTCCATTACACTAGGAACCATTGCGTGATGAGGACTATGAAAAACTGTTAGAAAGGAAATGAAGGAACCATATCCATTGTTCATCTCTACTTCTGAATCTTGAGTTCGTGATCTTGTGTTCCTCGATTTATTGTTAGTTTCTTGTGTACCTGCAGGTTTCTTTTGTTAGTCAGTTTAAAAGAGTATAACACCTAGTGATTATCAGTTAAATGTCATGGTCTAATGTACCACTCATGCCAAATTCCCTGAAACATTGGGGTTTATCTTTAAAAATCTAAGATTCAGGGTTTCCTTTGCCCTCTTATTAGGTAGATTATAACCCTATAGGCCTTTCTATGGGATGCATACCAACAGATAACCTTCATCAGCTTTACCCTTAAATTTTTCCAAATAGTCACTTGTGTTAAGGATAGTTACTTGACACCCAAAAGGTTTAAGATGACTTATCTGAGGAACCTTCCCAGATATCAATTCATAAGGTGTTTTATTATGGGGATTAGTAATAGACACCCTGTTTTAAAACAAACAAACCCGTGGCTAACAGGCTCTGTCCAAAACATGGTAGGTAATTTAGAGTATAACAACATGGTTCTTCGGCAGCACTATAAGAGTCCTACTTTTTCCTCTACAGAACCCCATTTTATTTGTGGGGTTCTAGGATTGCTATAGCCCTCTTTTAATTCCCTTTTTCTCCACAGAGTTCAATAAGTTTTGAATTTTTAAAGCGTGTCCCATTATCAAACCTGATCCTTAACCTTTTTTTTCAGCTGAGTTTTCTATTAATGCTATGAATTCTTTAGGACATAAAATGTTTCATCCTTCAGTACCAAAACAAGAAAGTCCAACGAAACCTCTTAAAGTCATCAGTAACCACTATGGGAGTAGTATTTCTGGTCAATACTCCTGATATTGGTGGACCAATATAAAGGTCAATGCAGAATACGAGTTTCCCCAGTTATAAGTTCACAGAGAAATATGTACTTATAGGAAGTGCCCTTTATCAGGTTCCTGTGTTGCCAAGAAAAACAGTTTTGTTCATTGGTGAACCATTGAGAGGTAAACCACTCCAACCAGGAACCTTCCTTTGCTAAATTGTTGATTGTTTTGAAGTTCACATGAGCCATTTCATTCTGTGCCATCTGGTGATTCATCTCAAGGAATGCTCTTTGCTATAAAAAAGGAACCTTTTGTTCTGGTTGCAGAGTTGAGATGTGTATGTGTAGAGATCATGTTTCCTAGGAATTCTGAGTACCACCTGACGTGCCTTCAGGCAAAATTGGAATTCTTCTGATAGCACCTAACAATCGTGTCTGTGAAGAGAAACTTTTTTTTATTTTGTTCTTTTTATCACAGATTGGTGATACAGAGAACAAGGGTTATAGTGCTGAAGCATCTTCAATTAGTAGACATTTTCAATTCAAATTTGAAGTCCTTATGGTTCCTTTTTCCTGATATTCTACCATCTCACCTAAATTTGACAATGCCTCCCTTGATCCTTGCCAAAAAATCATCAAGTTTTTCTTGGTTCTGTATACTTCTTGGCAACCACTGTCAATATACCTATTGTCATATATGTATAGGATCACCATACAAATCATACATACAATACCATTAGTTACACTTGAGAGACCCAAGACTAATTCTGACTTGAGACTGCCATTGTGGATCCATTAAGTGTGAAAAAAAACATGTGGATGATGAGATCCACCTGTAACTCTTGGAACCCAAAAAGGTGGTCTTTATTCCACCAAGAGTAACCTGCTGAGGTCTTTAACAGCAGTACCCCGTGTCCCGTATTCATATACATAGAGGTATTATATGTCAGGCAAATACATATTATTTAAATTATACAGAATGATGGTCTGAAATTTGGGTCTAGCAGTAGCCATTAAGCCAACCGGCAGAAGAAGGAAATGGTCTACCAGCAGAAACTGTTTGCGGGTCTTTTAGAACAACAGCTGGATGTGGTCTATCAGCAAGAATTGACTGCCTGGTCTGTTTCTACTAGCAGAAGGGATCAGATCTCAACCAGCTGTACTGATGATGGCGAATTTACTACCTAGCAGAGGAACAGATGCTGCTTTAGATTTACAAGGGACAGAATCTACACAATTATAAAAGTTTAATCTTTAATCAAATGCATTTTACTGCCACAAACAAAACATTTCTTAACACGCACAAAATTGTTTTTACAAAAATTTCCTATGTTAATTCCCACTTTTATTACAAATAAATCCTAGGAAGATTTCACATTCTTCCGAACATTGAAAAACTAGACTGCCAGTAGTAGGTGGAATTTGGGTCTATCTAATCAGACTCTGGCAAAGTCTGGATATCAACAGCAGGTGGGAAGTCTTTGGTCTTGGTCTTGAGGCTTGAATCACAGGATGTATGGGTCTCTGAGTCTGAAGACTTGTCACTGTTATCACAAGAGACAAAGTCATTAGATTCTGAAATAGTATCAGAAGTTTTGTTATCAGACTTTGAACCATAACTTACCTGTGTTTTCTTCTATGTCAGACTAGGTATGGGATGTGGCATATAAGTTCCAGTTATAGAAGGAGGAACTGCATGCATCTCCCCAGCCTTGACAAACTTGCGTAAGAGGGACTAACCTCTTCTGCTCAACATAGGTTTGGGTACTCTGGTACTAGGTCTAGACAAATCAAACACTTCATTTTCGCCAAAGTACTCTTTAAATCCTAGACCAACTTTAGTTCTTGTTGACATAGAGCTATTTATCAACTTGTTCAAGTTCTTGGAAGACTCCTTCCACTTTTCAAATCTAGCTAATGTCGCTTCATACTTAACGTTCCCATTCTTTCTTTTCCCTTTTGAGCCTGATCATGTAAATGTTTCAGTATAACTTAGAGTGTGTTAGAGTGGTGTTTTCTAGATTAAGCTGTAAGAATCCACCTAATCTTTTCTTCTTAAAGCCATCTGAGTTTTATGGATTTATTACCAATCCTTTCTGTGATTCTAAACGGTTTTTAATCAGCATGCTGATATGCCTGAACTTTTAATTGTAACAACATTATACAATCTTCAAGGATTATTATACTTAGTGTTAAGTTCATTAATTTTTTTGAATCACAACAATGGGGAAACAAATTTTTGTACCTTTCGGAGAAAATCCCATTAATAGCAAACTCATCAGCAGGCATTAGAAAATACCAGCACACCCATTATCGCATGGAAGTCTAGCCATCATTCCCATATACCTTCTCAACCTCACAAGGTCAGTCTGCTTTTCTAGCCGCGATGGATCTGACCAAGTTCCACCATGAATCAACGGAGACCAAAGGCTTTTGGTTTGTCTGTTTAACTTCTGTGACATTCTAAAAAGCAGCATACCGAGCCCTTATTCATCAACTGTCTTAACATTACCAATCATAGCAAAATGTCCCAATTGAAGACATTTGTAGCATCTAACCTTCCTTCTGTCAAATCTGGCAGGCTGCTGATTGTTGTAGTTCATCTTTCGTCCTGCCTTCTTCTCAAACCTGTTAATCTCAGGGAAGAGCATAGACAATTTGACTATTTAAGTCCATTTCTTCAATCTCCACTGGTCAACCTGGTCAAAGTCTTAATAGCTCATATCTTGATCTAGTAACATTCTCAGAAACAAAAGGAATGGCAAACACATTTCCATTAAGTTATCAAGATCGACCAGATGTCTGAGAGAAACTGATTGGTGAACATATGCTGCTGATCAGAATAAGTGGGCTTCGAGCCAGAGACCTTCTTGTTCCAATGAAACGTAGAATGAGTTTGGGCACATTTTTCACCAGTTTTACTAGCTGCAGCAAGAAAAGGCATTATACTAGCTTAAGTAGCATAGCTAGCAGCACTTTCACACCATAAGTATGACCAATTTGACATCAAGTTCAAGTGACATTAGTTTGTCTATAAAGGTTCATTCAAAAACTCATGAATCAAGGCACCTCTTGTTTTTAATGCCTAAGAAACTTGCGACCCGAATAAGGAAGGCTCTTAGAAACTTTCAGGTTGATGTGTCATCATTGTCTGGCACTTGCTTGCACTTGATTCAACTGACTCTTAATCTTCTTAAAACCCGTAATAACCCTTGTTGTTAGGCCTCTTCTTATGTCAAAGAGAATTCTTTACAAACTGCCTGTTTGCGCATTAAGTCTTCTTCATTTCTTTGATTCTCATTCCCTACCAAACCTAGCCTTAACTGAATACAGATCATCCCTTGCATTCTTTCATAATGATGAAAATCGGGCATATGATCTTCAGGTAGAGCCTGAAGCAACAATGTTCTCACCTTATTCTCCCTTTGTACAGCAACATGTTCATCAAGAGAAACAGGAGGATGAACAATTGTATTTCCTTTTGCATCTTTTCCCAATCTCTTTGGGCTGTTCCCTTGCACCTGGACATCACTCCAAGATTATGATCTGCATTTCTGTATCCAAGTTACTCCATCTTATAGCCCATATCTCATCTTTTTCCTTTCTCTAGATAAGGAATTTTGCAGTGTTGGAAGAGATAGTGGCTGTTTTGGAACTGTTTGAAATCGTTGTGGATGGACATTTTTAGGGTCTGCTGACCAGTGAGTTGGTTTGTACAGGTTGAGTATGTTGAGTGTTAACAGCAGGTTGTGAGGAAAGCAGTTTTAGTGAATGTATGGCATTGGTTGACATGGGTTCTAGGCTATTTGGCATGAAGGTTATCATATTAGTGAATGAGGGTAAGCAGTGGATTAAGGCTATGAAGGTTATCATCTTGAGTGCATATGATGGTGACAGCAGATGAATTTGGGTTTAGGATAAGTGAATGGGTGACTTGTAGGTAAAGTAGGCATGGGTTCTGACATACACAGGATAGAGGAAACAAAGTTTTGATGTGGAGAAAAACGTGGCTTCTTCTTTATAAGAGGCTCTCTCCAGGCTATGATACCACTTGTTGGAATATGGTACTAGATGGATCCTTTTTTCTTATTCTAGCCTTTTTGGTTGTATGGCTACTTATGTAATCACAAGCCACATACGTGAGAGACTCTAGTAAATGTTTAGGCGGCGGAAACTAAACAATTTCAATAAAGAAGGATCCAACTAATTTTGAACAAAGATCCTATATGGATTTTCCTATTGATAACAAATTGTTTTTCTAATTTGCAATCCTTGCCAAATCCCTAATGCTAAAGGTTTTTTTATAGAGAAGAAACCTTAAATTTGTCAACAAGAAAACTAAAATCTTGTAAGAGATATACATCAATATCAATCTCTTCCTAATTTATCTCATTCCAATATTAATGAGATAATACTAGAATATAACTATATTCCTTAATTACATTAATTACGTCTTTAATAACAATCAAGCAGATTCTATCTCTTTCCAGCTGGTCGAGAACATGACCGAAGAAACATAATCAGCAGGAAACGTTACTTGAACTATCAACAGGAACGACTTAATGCTATCAGCAGAAATGAACATCTCTAACAGCAGAAACGATACTTAGTCGTTTGTAATTTGTCCCAACACAATTGCCTAGAAGCGTATGCAATGACCTTCATTCTCTGCATTAGTACCGCACCTAACCCTTTTCTGGATGCATCACAGTACAACCACAAAATCTTCACTGTCCTTCCGGTAGGCTAAAAATAGGTGCTGCACATAGAGGTTTCTGCTAAAATAGCTGGGAAAGCTTTTCCTGTTCTTCACACCCAATCGAACTCTCTGTTCTTTTGTGTAAGCTCAGTCACAGGCTTAAGCTATTTTGAGGATCCTTCAATGGTATTCCCTATAGTATATTGCAAGATAAGAAACTGGCGAATCTTTTTTTTTTTTTATTCCGAAAGGATGATGTGGTTGGAGTTGCCCAATGTCCTTAACAGCTTTAATCTTAGTTGGGTGGTCCACATGAATACCACTGCTATCAATCACGTGACCAAGGAATTTTACTGTATTGATCCAAAATTCACATTTAGAAAATTTGGCATACAGTTCTTCCTTTTTCAGCAATTCCAGAATAGTTTTCAGGTGTTCCTCGTGTTCTTTCTCATTGCGGGAGTATATGAGAATATCGTCGATAATCTCAAATCACAAACTTGTCAAGTGTGGTTTGCACAACACGGTTCATGAAGGTACATGTAACCGCAAGTGCGTTGGTCAACCCAAAAAAGTCATTAACTAGGAACTCATAGTGTCCGTATCATGTTCTTGAATGCAGTTTTTTTGGGAACATCTTCTTCTCTAACCCTTAACTGATGATAACCTGACCTTAAGTTAATTTTCGAGTAGATGCTGGATCCTTGCAACTGATCAAATAAGTCATCGATCCTTGGTAAGGGATAACGATTGTTCACTATAAGTTTGTTCAACTCACGATAATCGATACACATTCGGAAGGATCCATCTTTCTTTTTTAACAATAAGATCGGTGATGCTCACCGGAAGAGGAACTTGGTCTTATAAAACCTTTGTCAGAAAGTTCTTTTAGCTGCTCGGCTAGTTCTTCAATCTGCAGGTGCATAGCGATAGGGTGAAGTTTGCAACAGGTGCAAGCTCGGGTATCAGCTCGTTGTGAAATTCCACTTGGATGTCGGATTGGGGGTAGTCTCGGCAATTCTTCAGGAAATACCTCCGGAAAGTCTCTGACTACAGGCACATCTTCAATTCGCCTCTCTGGGATTTTGGTTTCCTCCTCCTTCATTATTTGAATCAAGAACACTTGACATCCCTGGTCGATGTACTTCTGCGTTCTGATGCTCGAGATGACTTCTAATATCGATTCGTTTTTAACTCCGCTTCTTTCGCCTTGTATAATTAGCATATCATTTCCATACGGAACACGAATGTACTTCTCATAACACACAACCTCTGCGCGATGTTTGGCCATCCAATCCATTTCGACGATGACGTCAAAACTTCCTAGTTCTATAGGGAGTAAGTCGATTTTGAATAGGTGATTTTGCAAGTTAAGAGTACACCCTCTTAAAATAGTATTTATGGTTAGGGACTTTCCGTCGGCTAACTCCACACTATAATTAGTGTCTAGGGTTGTAGGATGGATGTCTATATATTTACTAAAAGCATATGACACAAAGCTTCTATCCGCACCAGTATCAAATAGCACCAAAGCATAAACATTATTGATCAGGAACGTACCATTCACCACATTGTTATTTTTCACAGCAGCCTCAGCACATAGGCTGTATACTTTGCGTCCTCCTTGAGTACTAGTTGATGCTTGGCTACTTCCCTTAGGGTTTCCTTGATTCTGCCTCTGATTGTTCTGAGGATTTGGTTGGTTGACTCGGATTTGATTTCCACCGCCTTGATTCCCATTGTTCGGACACTTGTTCTTGTAGTATCCTTTTTCGCCACATCTGAAACAAGTGACATCGCTTCCCTGTCCTCCTTGGCTTCCTGGTCCTCTTTGGTTTGCGGGACGAGGTGGAGCTCGGTAGTCTTTGGCCTTATGTCCTGCCTTCCCACAGTTGTAACAAGCAGGAGGGCATGCGTCAGTGTGGTGTCGTCCACACTTTCCGTAGTGAGGTAACTTGCCAGCATAAGAACCTTGCCCAGCTGAAAACACCTTTGCTGTCTTTGGGCGTTTGTTCGGGTTGAGGTTGCTAGTGTTGTTGGTGTTGTTGGGGTTATGGGTGTAATGGTTTTTGTTCCATTTCCTCTTGTCACCCGAGTTTTCTCCTAACTCTTGAACCACTTGGTACATCAAACCTTGAGCCATGTCAATTGCTTCATGCAAGTCCACTGGTTTGGACGAGGTTACGTTACCCTTGATGTTCAAAGGTAGACCTTCGATGTAACGTTCCAACAACTGGTCGGCGTTGGGCACCATTTCAGGGCATAAGAGGATGAGTTCTTGGAATCGTTGATTGTAGGCAATAAGGTTTGTGCCTTTCACTTTTAAATTCCACAGTTCATTTTCTATTTGTTTGACTTCATTGCGAGG
>BQNB010059177.1:0-37438 GCA_026074375.1 Tanacetum coccineum | reverse complement strand
TTTTGACCTTTTTGCCTTGGTCAAGGGCATTTGGTTGAGATCTGCATTTGAGATATTTTATATGTGTACTATCTGACGAATCAAACATCGACATGACATATATCCGTTTGTTCTTCGTTAAGTGGAACCAAAGCAAATAGGGATAATTAGTCCCAATAGATCTATTTACTCACTCGCGCTCCCTCAACCGGTCCTCCGGTCGAGAAATTAACAGTTCATGATAATTCGGGCAGTAGGTAGTGGTTTGTTAAGAAAACTTAGGCAACATGTAAATAGAAGATGGTAACCGAAAACACTTGTGTCCAATGAAGAAATAACCATTTTATTCATAAACAACTTTAAGTACTTAATTTCCTAAGTAGAAAGAGTGTGATATCAATCAAGTAACCAGGTTTGTAATTAGTGTGTAAACGAGTTTAAAATTCGGTAACGTAAACGAGCATGTTTCTCACCCTAAAAGATAATAAAACATTTATTCAAAACGAGTAAAATGTGGGGCTATGAACTCACCTTGATGTTGCAGAGCAACTAGCAGAAATGCAAATAATAAGCACAGCACAAACGGAGAACAGAATGGCTCGATCAAGAAGATGCAGCTTAACTTAACGGCTAAATCCCACTAGTTTAGGATGATGAATTTGGTTTTTCGATGGATCAGCGCGACACGTTGATAAGGGATTTTGGATTACAAGTTGGACGAGTTTGATGGTTGGTTAAATAAAATAAATCGAAAAACACACGCAAAGTATGTAATATATTCCGTATATATATTACATATGAAAAATGAATAATTATATAATTCATATGGTAAAGTATATAATAAAGACAAACAACCAAAAGAAAAGGTCGCAATATATAATATTTTACAAGTATTATATAAGCAACGTGATTAAAATAATGGTAATAATATACTTCGACACTTTTTCAAAAGCCCCCAATTAAATTAATAAAAAGTTCTTGCATAAAAGTAAATACACGTTTTAAAGTTACGTATTAGTTAGCGACGCTTTAAAAGGTTTTACAAAAGTTATTGTTGGGAATTATAAAATAATATTTTATAATTTAGTTTTAGTTACCACGTTTTTAGGTGAACTAGTTGTATCAGTTTTAGAATAAAAGTATAGTTTTCGTTTGTTGTCGCGTTATTGTGTAACTACATATTAAAAATCTTAAAAACTATATAACTTTGTCCATTTATCGGGTTTCTAAACTAATAAAAGTTTTAGTGAAAATACTAAGTATAACGATTTTTAGAAATTTCGGCATGACCTTGCCGTTTACACGACGTTTCCATTTTTACTAAACTCAAAGTTTTTCCACTTTTAACCAATCAATGTTGTAATATACTTGCACGTTTCAATTTATATCTAATCGAGATCGACATATATTAACATAAGTAAAACCAAACACACCCTTATTAATTATTAAACAATAACCCAAACGCACCCTTAACTGCTGTACCAAACAGCCCTATATGGGTTGTTAAAGCCAGAACCAAACACCCCTTTAGGGGAAGTTAACCCCAAAACCAAACACCCCTCTGCTACAGTAAAACACAGATCCAAACGCCCCTTTTGGGGCCATTATACGCACCAAACAAACACCCTTTTGGGCTGTTACAACGCCAAAACAAACGCACCCTTGGTAGTTATAAAACAGTGAACCAAACGCACATATTGGGCTATTAACCATAGAAACAAACACCCCTTTTGGGGCTGCCATTAATCGCAGAACCAAACGCCCCTAGGCGGCAGCCTATGTGGCTGTTAAAACACAAAAAAAGCACCCCTTCGGGGCTGTTAAAACGCTAAAACAAACACCCTTTACGGGTTATGAAAACTAACTACAAAAATATAACCATCCAAACTTAAAAATAAAAAGAGATAAAGGTGGTGGTGAGGGTGACTGTGGCAGTTTATGGTGTGGCGGCAGCGAGGGTGGCGATGGTGATGTGGGGCGTGAGGTGTGGCGGTGGGAGATGATTGTAGTGGTGTAGTCACAGTGGTGGCGAAAGTGGCGGCAGGTTGGTGGAGGCCACGATGGTGTGGCGATTGCGAAGGCAGTGGTGGTGAGGTGGTTATGGTGGCGTGGTGTTGCTGTTGGTGGTGGCGCACGGCGGCTGTGATGGCATAGTGATGGTGGGGGTGGCGTGGAGGCAGTGGGTGTGAAGGTGATGTTGGTGGTAGTGCGTCGGCGGTTGTTGGTGGTTTCAGTGGTGATGGCAGCAGTGGTGTGGCGTGGGGCGGCGATGATGGTGATGATAATGAGGGTGGTGTTATGGTGGGCTGCGGTGGGGAGGCAGCCGGAGGAGGTGGAGGCGCGTGGCGGCGAGTGACAAGGGGGATCGAGTAGATCGGTGGAGGATCTATCTTTTTATATATTTTGGGTTCGCCGGAGTTTGGCCGGAAAAGTGGCCGGCGGTGGTGGCGGTGGCCGGAACAACTCGCCGGAAAAGATGGAGGGGATGGAGGAGGAAGATGATGTTTGTGTGTGTTATATTTTTGTAGAAATGATTTAAAAGTTTATAAATTTTATATATATAATAAAGTTATAAAATGAAATGAAAAATGTGTAATAGTTTGGGGTTGATCGTGTAAATATTTCCAAGGGGCCAAAATGTATCATTTGAGTAACTTTTATAAATATTGGTTCGGGACTCGTTTGAGTGACTTAACGGATGTTTCAAAATACGAAATTTGCGCCATTGTTTTCCAAATCATTTTTCTGATAAAAACGAGTATTTACTTGATTATATTTTATAAATGTTTTTATAAAATTTATTTAAAATGTTTAATATTCATTTGGGTTTCACGGTTAACCTTTGTCCGTAAAGTTAAAACTTAATTTTGAATATTCGCGTTTTTAAATAAATGTTTTTGAATAAAATATTAAAGGATTTATTAAATATTTCTATTTAATAGAAATGATAATTAAATATAAATTTAATTATTTTCTTTGTCGGTATGCGTTGTTTTCAAAATTTTGCAAGGATATTTCAGTCACTTTCTGCTTGGTTTCGTGTCTCGGGCAAAACTAAAAAGTTGTCAGGAATATCGTTTTACATCGAATTGCTTTAGGGTCCGAATCGTGAAAACGTAATTTAGTGGTTCGTTTTTGATAAGTCAACTTATGAATAATATATATTTTCTCGTTTTCCAGTCAATAAGTTTGAAAAATAAATTTGCAAATGAGCAATAATAATAGTAATTATGGTTTATTATTTAAATACGTTTCAAAAATTTACCGGCTACGCGGTGATTGTTTTTATGTGACCGAAAAAGGTCAACAGTCAAAAAGTCAAGTCAAAATCATAAAGTCAAAGGGTAAAATAGTAATTTAAAATTCCGAAAATTTCGAGTTGTGACATAACACCCCCGGGGATTTCTGAATCGGGTTAGGTCTTATGTGTCGTTTCAAAACCTATGTCTATTTTGAAAATGGTGGGGGATTGTTGGGTTATTATTTTCAAAAGAAACATAAGTCATTTGGGTTGAATCTTAAGAAGAAAAAGAGAGTTTTGTTGTGTTTTGGTGTTTACCACGAAATGGATATTAGCGACAGCTTTTTCTGTCACAAAACCGTCGCTAATGAACCATCACAATGTAAAGACACGCCTAATCATTTTGGTGACGATTATATCTGTCAAAAAGGTGTCACTATGCCAACCATCGCTACTGGTCCTGTTGAAATTAATTAGCGACGGTCTATCGCTAAACCGTCGCTAATCATACCTTTTTGTCAACCATTATGACTGTTTGAATGGTCACGAGCTTGCCTATATATAGTGGCAATAATCCAGCGTTTTTGTCATCCAAAACACACAAAAAACACATACAAACCACCTCTTTTAGTATACCCGATTGCTATAAATAATAGTGCTATAGAATTATTATTTATAGTGTCTTGAAATCATCGATAACTCGGTAGTTCATCCGGATTATCACCACTTCGTGTAGTGTTGATAATTGCTATATACGTTGCTTCATTGTATCTTGGGAGGCAATTCGCCGAAAACCCGAAACACGATTGTTCGAAAGAACGGTGGGGGAGAAATTGCTTTAAGGATAGAGAAAACTAGCCTTGAAGTAACAAGTAATCGTACAAATTTACTATCATAAAACCATCTTTATCAAAACCCCGAAACTAACAATAAGTGGTCACACTAGCTTCATGAAATAAGAGAGATTTTTCTAGTTTAAGTATGTGTAAATTAATCGGTCATAGATAAAAAAACGATGTTTTAAAAACCGTTTTTCTAATTGATATGGTTGTCACCGAGTCACAGTTCAACCAGGTTTTTGGGTCAAAACCGGATGAGCATCCGGTTAGTTGACCGGTTCATGTTTCAACCGATCGGGTCAACCCGCGTAACTACCGTCAAAAAAGTTTACCGGAGGTAATTTATCCAAGGTATTTTGTACCTATCACAAACAAATCCATAGATGACATGTAACCCGTATAAGACGCCATATGTTAAATCCAGTTTCCATCCAGGTTACATACGGACTCATAACCAACAATTTAAACCCTTTATATTTATTTATTTAAACACCACTTTCAAATCCGCTCCCCAAACACATCATAACTTTTCCGGCAACCACCGATTTCACTCGCTCAATTTTTTTGTTTTTAAATGGAGCCAAATTATAATCCTCGAACCGTCGAAGAAGTTTTTCGTGATTTCAAAGGTCGCCGTAACGGAATTATCAAGGCTCTTACCACCGGTCTCGCATAATCTTTTTTTTTCTTAAAATTCTTTGTTTTCTGTTAATTTTTTTTTTACTAATTGACTAATTGTATTGAATTTGTTACAGATGTTGGTGACTTTTATCAGCAGTGTGATCCTGGTTAGTTTTACTTTTTTTTTTATTAATTTCATTTAATTTTTATATAATTAGGTTTAATAGTTCTATGCGAAAAAAAAGGTTTAATAGATTTATGCGAACAAAAGGTTTAATAGTTTTATGCGAAAAACGGTTTAATAGTTTTATGCGAAAAAAGTATCAAACTATAGGTTAATTCCTAATTAACGTACCGCACTATTAAAATGATAAAAAAAGGTATCCGGCTTTCATTCTTTGTGCAATAAGAGTAACTTTTTGCGAAGTTATCCAATAACATGTTGACACGTGAACGTGTAAAATGTAAAAGTTACTCTTGCGGCACAGAAAATGAAAGTTCGATGCCATTTTTTGATCATTTTGATAGTGCAATACGTTAATTAGAAATTGGGTTATAGTTTGATCCTATGTTTAATTGTGATTAATGGTGGTTTATTGTATGCAATGAAATATTAATGAGGAATAATTTCGGATTGTTTATTTGGTTTTGCCTCTTTAAATCATGAAATTGCATTGTACATTGTACCGTTTTAGTTATTACTTGTACTTTTATGGTTTGAAATGGTAATTATTTTCCACATATTCTTATAACGCATGACCGGTCCAAATGTGTAAAGTCACATAAGTTTTGCTGACATATTAAACAGTTAAAACACATCAATATATGACAATAACTTGTGACACATTAGACAGCTTTGCCGGTTTTGTTGATCACGGGTGAAATAAGTACTATATTAAACCAGAAAAGTACATGTAATAACTCAAAACATTATAAAAAAGTTTAATTACTAAAATGGTCCATTGAAATAAGTAAAATATAGGTACTTCTCGAAAGAGTGTTTGGATTTCCTTATTTTGTAGAATGCAAGAATTTGGGAAACATTGATTATTTGTTGAATAGTTTCATTTATCAAAATTTGTAAGGATAGCAGCTTTCTACCTACTGACTTTACCTCAAAATGAGCGTATAATCACAAACACGTTGGATGACACAAAACTGCTGATAAGCAGAAAACCGGAAGGGAAATAATCAAAAAGCAATCCCCAAAAGAAGTTAAGATTAATCTGGACTGAAGTTATATCACAATTTCACTACTTGTGTAGAGAAATAAAGAATTGCATGTTGTGATAAGCTAATACATGATAATATGGGATAACTGTGTGAGAATGTGAGAATGAACTTGACTTGAAATACATGAACGCAGCTTCTATAACTATCAGGATTTTGTTATTATGAGTCAGTGCAAAGATTTGGTAGATTAGGTGTATGGTGACTGATGTAGCTATATCAATTGCCTTTTTTGTGTGGAAAATCTAGTGAATTCGGAGATGTTTTTAGCTTGTAACATGTTTTTGAAGCATGCATGTGCAGTAATGTTCAAAGTTTGTAAACTTAATCAATGCGTAATCTACAAAAAGTGTTTCAAGTGATTGCATTTGATGGTGATCATGGGCACATTGTATCAATATACAGAGAAGACTTGGTCTTTAACTCATCATGCACGTATCACACGCATAGTTGCTAATGTAGCCTATTATGGAACATGGAAAGTGAGTGGATTCGAACACCTTTTAAACCCTTACATCCACCTTTTTTAAAGAAAGCCAACTGAGTTTGATGGTTTTTGTAGACTTATCCTTTTCAAGCATACAATTTCAGGTAGTATGTTGGCTCAGTGGTTCCGTTTCGCAGATTGATTCTATTAAATAAAGGATACAGTTATTCTAAAGTTGCCTCAATATGTCCCTTCAGGTTTGTCATCTGAAGAGTAGGAACCTGTTTATGTCTTCTGGTCTAGACTAGTGAGTTGTTAATAAAAATATATTAACAGGCAAATTATAATCTCGTAGTACACTTTAGAATATGAAAAAGATGTGTTAATAATAGTACGAAATAATGACCACTTGGTCACTACATGACTACATAAACATTGATGTGGTATTCTCTTTATCTAACTGCATAAAGTGGAAGGACATGTATATACACTATATAACTATATGTGTGTATGTGCGATGAATGCCTGGGACAGAATGTACTCTTTAACTAAATGTGTAAGCTAAACTTGCTTTGGAGTTTGGACTGAGCTAGCCCTCTTTAGAGAATCTGCTTCCATGCATATTTGTCATGGAGACATACAACATGGACATTTGAATCATGTATCCACATGTGACGAGCACCGTATCTTATGGAAACCGTTGCTTTTTCTGTGATTGCAGATATTGTTTTGCTTCTTTTTTGCATATATCAACCAGTTTATATAAAACTATCTGACATTCTGTTGAACCCTCGCTTGTGTTATTGTCACCAAAAAGTTTCTACATCTAATTTTGATGTCTTCATTCTTGCAATTGTGCTTCTAATGATTCGTTTTAATACATGGTGGTTCATTACTGTTTAAATATGTGGCATATTGTCTGCAGTATGTGCTGACGCCGTATTCGTTTCTTAGCTGGATAACTTGCTGGTATCTTCTGTTGCGACTTCCTATGATATATTATCCACACTAGATATGTTCGCAGTTATGATTTGATCTTCTTATACACCTTAGATGACCTTCCATCCTCCTATCAGTTGTCGTTTTTGACTTAAATGTCAAACCTGTGTTTGGCAAGTTTCTTATTATATACACTAGTTCTTCTTTCACACTCTTACAAGTTATCGCCTGTTAATTGTTATAGTATTTGTACTTTTAGTTTGTTTGACACTCTAAAGTAACAAGATTTTTTTTTTTGAAATGCAAACCAAACAAAACGATACAAAGGATGGCATCCCACCTCCTTACATAAGACACTTAGAGCAAGGAAAGTAACAAGATGTTAGCTGATATATGACATAAAAGGTGTTACTTAAGACTAGCCAAACTGCCTATGTTTTCACGTGCAAGCACATGAGTGATATGTTTTGGTTAGCATTGTGTCAAAAACATTGCAAGCCTTTATAAATGCTTCTGCACAGGAAGCACCTGGATCACGTGGTCTCTATAATTGAGCTGTTCTCAGTATGTGATAAGAACCTATTTAATAGTTTCCTTATCAATATTTACTAGTTTCCTTTATTATATAATCTTAGTCAAACTATTTAATAGTTTCCTTTATTACATTTTCTTAGTCAATAAGTCTAGGATATCTTTCATTATAAATAGGGGATTAGGATTGTATTCTTATTATGTGGAATGAATATTAAGTATTGTTTTGTTTATTGTTTTGTTTATCAATTGGGGGGTCGGTTTATCTCATTAATATAAACCATCGGGGGGTCGGTTTATCCCATTAACATAAACCATCTATCTCGTTTATTTTCTTATCTTTATTCTATTATCGATCCGGTTCGTATCATTTGGTATCAGAGCTGTTTCGATTCTAGGGTATCACAAAAAAAAAAAAAAATTGTTGATTCAAGATGACAAAGGTAACTGATCTGGAGGCGAATCTGGAACAGTTCAAGATCGAGCAGGCTGCAATCAACTCAGAGGCAGCGAAACAACTGGCTTTGTTGCAAGCAACGATTGAGAAAAACAAGGTTGAAGCAGATCAGCAATTCGCTGAAATCATGAATGCTCTCAAAGCCTTACAACCACCCACCACCCTTCCCGAGGATACAACAACAATGATCGATACGGAAAAAAGTGGTGAAGACTGTGGTAATCTCGACGAATTTATGGTTGCATCAGATGTCGAGGAGGCGGCTATTACAACACCAATCATGGTGGTGGCGGAAGAATTAGGGCGATGGTGGGTGGCGGGAAGAATTAGTGCGTAAAAACTTATTTTGGACTTTGGTGAGGCTGACTTTAATGCTTTGGATCAGAGGGAGAAACCATTGTAATTGTTCTGTCATGTGGATCCACCTGCTGGAAAAAATTGTGGCCAAAAAAAGATACATAAAAAGTGGATTACGTTCTTTTGTTTCCGTGAGGAAAAAAATGGTTATCAGTCCGTATAGGCGAGTTGTAGAACAAAAGCCATTAAAACGATGTTCGGAGATGGCATGGCTATGAGATTGAAGAGGCGGGTTGCTGTCTATCTTGGGCATCTTGGAGACTATCTTTTGGGTTCAAAACAAGGATCTAAAAACGTTAGAGTTTGGGATCCTGGAATTACAGGAGGTGACATGTTGAAGCAACACCTTGAGGACAAGGTGTTTTTGGGGGCGGGAGTATTGATAAGAAACCTATTTTAATAGTATCCTTTTTTTTCCTTATCAATTATTTACTAGTTTTCCTTTTTATTTATTATTAATCTTAGTCAAAAAACTATTTAATAGTTCTTTATTACATTTTCTTAGTCAATAAGATGTCTAGGTTATCTTTCAGTATAAATTGGGGATTAGGATTGTATTCCGTTATTTATGTGGAAATGAATTATTAAAGTATGTTTTGTTTATTGTTTCTTGTTTATTCAATTGGGGGGTCGGTATTTACATTTAATCTCAAAACCCATTCGGGGCGTCAGTTCTATCCAATTAACATAAAACCATCTATCTTGTTTTATTTTCTTCTATCAATTCTATTTATCGATCCGGTTCGTATCAGTATGTTGTTGATTGCCAATCTCTATCTCTTCTCTATCTCTACTTATAATGCATGCTTATGCATTCCTTAAACTGTTGAGTAATGTTAATTGCCTATACAACAACAACAGCAAGGATACCCAATCCCGCCAGGGCAGGGTATGGGGGAGGTGGTATGTAGACAGATCATACCCCTATCTTTGGGAAAACCCGCGGGTAATGTTAATTGCCTATAATACTCCTTAAACTTAAATGCTTAAATGACAAGTTTTAAAATGTCAACTTTTAAAATACCCTTGATTAGAAATGGTAACAAAATCCATCACTAAATAGTAGTACTTTAAATATTGTTTAATCCTCAAACTTTTATCATTTTTCGTTTATAACCCATAGACTTTTTTTTTTCTTCGCAATGACTACAAGTGAACTCGTAAGTGTTGCATCAAGGGTCACACCAAAACACAAGTTCGCAAGTATAATTATTTGCCGCTATACACCGTCGCTTTGCACGTCTAATAGTAGTAATAATAGTCGGAAGGTAGATTAGTGCAAGCACTAATAGTGAACGAACATCTATTACTATATATTTGTTTGTAGAGATGCATCTGATCACATAACAAATCAGTTTGCCTTTGTCATAAGTATCTGATGTGCGTACCAACTACTGCCTCTATGTAATGAATATCAGCCGTTAGCATCTATTAGGGTTCAATATCTCTTTTAAGCATGGATGTCTATGATATAAATGTATTTATGAGGGATAAATGAATGAGCATTTTTTTTTCCATAATGATTGTGTATTTCTGCATCATAATACCTCTGCCTTATTTTTCAAATGTGAAAATTGTTTGCATTGTGTTTGTACAGAAAAGGAGAACCTGTGTCTGTATGGGTTTCCTAGTGAGCAATGGGAAGTCAATTTACCTGCCGAAGAGGTGCCTCCTGAACTTCCAGAACCAGCATTGGGAATCAATTTTGCTAGGGATGGAATGCAAGAAAAAGACTGGTTATCTTTAGTTGCTGTTCACAGTGATGCTTGGTTGCTTTCTGTTTCCTTCTATTTTGGTGCCAGATTTGGTTTTGAAAAATCAGAGAGGTAAGTTGACCCATATCAGGTTTCACTAATAATAACGATGAACTTACAGTTCACCGCCTAGTAAGCCGTATTGTCATTTTCTATGTTATCACAGTACATGTAACGGTTTTAGTATCTCATTGGGAGTTATTGGCTCTAGCTTCCTAAGAAAGCCTTGCTAACTTCTTAGGAAAACATTGTTAGCTTCTTAGGAAAGCCTTAAGTCCATAGCGTAGGCCCATCAGTTTTGCCCTTTAGCTAATTAGGTTTCTACTCCTTTGTCTATATATAAATTTTGTATTTATTTGCTTATTTTGATCATCAATTTTTACACAAGTTATTCTTTTTGGTTTCTACAAGTGGTAAATTTCATTTTTATTCTAAAATAGGGGGATATTTCTTCTTAGCTTGTACTTTCTCTGATTAAATGGTTCTGTGATACTGCTATGTGTTTTATGCAGCTTTTAGTAATGTTTGCCAAGTCTGATGGAATGGAATGGACCACTTCAAAAGGGAATATGATCCCTGAAAATTTGTTGATCTCCACAACATGGCAGAGAGGCGTCTTTAACTCTCCATTTTTCTATCATCACTGAATGAAGAAAAGTTACCATATAACTCAGTTATATTTACGTAATTCTTTCAATAATGCATGTCCTTAAAAAACGGAAGAAAAAACCGTCAACGAAACTGCTTTTTTGTCATTTTTTTTATTAGATCTTAATTTAAATTGTTACTGCGTTTTCATTATGTTCGACTTGTATCTTTTCTGCGTAGAAAATTCAATAACTTTTACAGTATTAAAGGCAGAGAGGCGTCTGCAAAATTTTTCAATAACGCAAGTCCTTCAAAAATGAAAAAAAAAACGTTAACTAAACTGCTTTTTGTCATCTTTTGTTAGATCTTAATTTAAATTGTTACTGTGTTTTCATTATGTTCGATTTGTATTTGTATCTTTTCTGCGTAGAAAATTCAATAACTTTTACAGTATCAAATAATGTGTAAATAGAGATAATGTTGTACACCGTCTATATTTTGGATTTACAAAATTATTTATCTAAACGCACTACCACATGCCTAGAGCCCTAGACATAATAGTAATAGATTGGAATGAACGATTCAAAAACCTTACTTGTTTCTACTTATTTCATACCCTTGTCCATTCCATTTCTTTTAGCATTCCGTTCTAGCCTTACCAAACTGCCTCTAATGCTTACTGAAAGATTACCATGCTCGATTATGTATTGAGTGCCTTTTTGATTGATTGATTCCATTTTACAGGAAACGACTTTTCAACATGATTAACGATCTCCCAACAGTGTTTGAAGTTGTAAATGGAACTGCACAGATCAACCAGAAAGAGAAATCCACAGTTTCGAATCACAGTAGCACCAAATCCAAATCAAACTCAAAGGTATATCAACCGTCTCAACTTCGAAATCCTATAGGGGTAGTTTCGCAAAAATTTAAGATACCCTCACACTTTTACCAATTATAACACCTTACTTTGATAATATATCAGATTATCAGAAACAGCAGCATACCAGCATACTTTATTTTTACCAATCATAGGCTCATAGCAACCATGAATTTTTTTTTTTATATTTTGAACAATTCGTAAAAAACTGAAAGTGTGTTGTTATGATTAGTGAAAAGATAAATGTACACTGCCATTCTGGCAATTTCAAAACATGTTAATATTATGTGTGAAGAATTGTGAGAGTTTAATGCATATTCTGTGCAATTATTCCACTTACTCATGAATAGAATCTATCACAAATTACAATTATGTTTTTTTTGTAGCCACCGCCACCACCACCGACAGAGGAGGAAGAGGAAGGGTTGGGTGATGAAGAAGAAGAGGATGATGACGAGCATGGAGAAACCTTATGTGGGTCATGTGGGGAATATTATGCATCAGATGAATTCTGGATCTGCTGTGATATTTGCGAGAAGTGGTTCCATGGGAAATGTGTGAATATCACCCCGGCGAGAGCAGAGAAGATCAAGCAATACAAGTGCCCGTCTTGCAGCTCCAAGAGAGCTCGACCTTGATGATTGCTGTATTAGATATTATGATGTAGTAGTCTATGCTGACTGACTGGTTTTGTGAAAAGTGATGTAGGTTGCTTAAGGCTGTTTATTGCATGCATATTTGATCTCAGATGGTGTATACTGCATAATTTAGTCACTAATACAAGTACTATCTACATGTTTGAATAATTCCATTTTGTCGGTTCAACAACTCTACTGCTTTCTAGCTGCTCTTTGGGCTTTGGAGAAAAAGAAAATTTCTAAGAAATTATGATGTTTTACATTTGATAGCATCTTCCTTTTAGGACCGGCGCTAGACTTCCTCTCTTTTCTATAAGATATAAAAGGCGAAACTGATTATAATGTCTCACATTTGATAGCATCTTCCTTCTAGGACCGGCGCTAGACTTCCTCTCTTTTCTAAAAGATATTCCTCTCTTTTCTATAAGATATAAAAGGCGAAACTGATAGCTCTTAACTACCCCTTTTTTCTTTTAAAAAACAGAACGAATCGTCGATTGGCATGGAGTGGAGATGAAATTCAGTGCCATTCTCTTGTAGTTTTTTGTTTGATGACATTGATTCATGGATTGGAGATGAAATTCAGTGACATTCTCTTGTAGTTTTTTGTTTGATAATTGTAATATTACAAGTATAGTTGTCCGCGCGTTGCTGCGGAGCGGTGTTTCTTTTATTATAGATGTGGTGTTTTTTTTAAAAAAAAATTGTGTGGTAAGATTTCAAAGTTTTATAAGTGTGGTTTGCGTGTGATAATTTTTTCAAAAATGATGTGGTTAAATGTTGTGTTTTTGGGTATTTGGCTTTTTTTAATATAATTTTATAAGATCTGGGTAAATATGCGCTGATGCGGGCCGTTAAATTTTTAAATTTTTTTTAAATTTTTTGCGGCTTTATTTTTCCGGTCTCATGTTTAATATTATTTTTTTATATGGGCTTATGTGTTTGGTCTCATGTCGCGGATATTTTTTGATCTGAATAAATAAGTACTTTTGTAATTTTGTTTTTTCTATTTTGTGCCGATCAATTTTTTTTTAAAGTTGCCTAGTTAAAGAAAAGGAAAAACCCAAAAAAAAAATGTCAAATGGGCCGGTTACTGTAGCACTGTACAATCTATGTCAAAACGACATAGTTTCTTTCCAAACATAGTATGAAAAGGAAAAACCAAAAAAAAAATGTCAAATGGGCCGACCCAAAGTAGGAGCCCAATGGGCCGGTTACTGTAGCACTGTACAATCTATGTCAAAACGACATAGTTTCTTTCCAAACATAGTATACGTATATAACAATGTTCACAGGCACATCCTTATTTTGTTCGGCCCAAGATACTTGAATAGATAGTGAGCCCAAATCAAATAGCAATTCAAGTATTCATATTTCATTTCATCACCCTAACCCTAAAAACACTAATTATTTCATACGCTTCTTTTTCTTTACAATCACTCTCAGTCACAAATTCTCTCTAATGAAAATACAACCACTTTCTTATCTCTTTGCAATCTCAAACACAAACCCAAAAAAAAATAAAAAAATCACACGCCTCCTTTCTTTTAATGTTATCACTTAACAAAAGAAGCAGCCAATACTTGAAGCAATTTATTCGACCGACACGAAGAACATAAGGTTTTGACATGAAGATCTTTATATGGTCTCGGGTAGGTTGTATTTGTTTTGTGTTTATTGATCAATGATGAGTTTTGTTGTCGGAATCTCTTGAAGATTTGTTACACATTCTTTGAACAACAAAACTGAGATAGTGTTTTTCGTTTTTGATTCGAGTCTTTGTGGAGATGGGTGATGTTTTTTTTCATAACTTTTTTTTTTGCCAAACCGATGAACTTGGGTATAGGCCATTTGGAATTGGGCTGGGTTAGAGTGACTGAACTGGAGCATCTACAGTGCTTAACGTGAACAGTGGAATTGGGGTCAAAAACGACGTCGTTTTACTTCTAAAATGTGTAGGATTATAATAAGAAATGGTCTGTTAAATCTTTGCCCTCTTTATATTTCTTATCCTTCCCCTCTTAGTGTGCTGGCCGTCGCAGAAGGTTGCTAAGTCAAACATCTGGTGTTTTAGTAGACGAGAAGCTCTGCAATACTTGTTTGTTCTTCTAATTAAAAATTTAAATGGTCACCGAGTTTTCGACCCATGGGAGCCCGTGAGCTCAAAAAAGTGATAACAGATTTTACGTTTTTGACCTTTAACAAAGTTTCATATAATGTGTTGCAAGTCTCAGTTGACCATTAGCACTCTATATTTGGTGCAATTATAAATTTACTGTGACCTGCAAGTTAACAATCATATTCATTACCCAAGGCCATTGGTTTAGTGGTGAGTTCTCTACAAACCTAGAGGTTGTGGGTTCAAGCAGGTGGTATAGATTTGAAAAAAATCGAGTTCTAAAAAAAAAACAATCATATTCATTAATCTTTACATGGTCCATCTGGTTAGGCTGAAGAAAACATCTATGTAGAAGATGAATAATAAGAATTTAGGCTGGACTGTTAAAAAAAGGTATTGGTAAGGTAACACCCAATACCGTTTCCACGCTGTATGGGGGGAGGTTGAGACGTAGACAACCATACCCCTACGTAAGGTAGAGAGACTGCTTCCTGTTTTACGAAAGGTAGAAAAGGACCTCCGACCTTACAAGGAGTGAGGATCGAACCGGTGATAACCACCTTGCTATTTTGGACTACTTCTTAAAGAAATTCGATATTACGTCATTGATGATTTTATGCAAAAACATTCCCGCCCTTTCCCATTCCACCATTTTTGACCTCGAAATTCTTCTTTTCTGCATCAATTCTTCTCGAATTCAAAATTCTAATCCGATAAATCGATTCAAAATTGCATAATACATACTTGTATCGGTTTAAATTTTGTTTTAATTCGATTTCTGTCAATATTAGGGTAAATTGGGGGTTTTTAAAAAAATTAGGGTTTCAGCTTTAATTTTTGATTTGTAGTATAATTGATATCATTAGAATTGGATCCTATTGCATAAATTGTTACAATGTCAAATTAAAAAAAATCATCCAAAAGAGTAACTAGGGTCCCTTTGAAATTTGGGGATTCAATCCATAGTAACTGAGTGTGATGGTAATATGAATAGGAATGAAAAGTTGAATGGTGCATGGGATAAATGTAGTAAATTTGCTGATGTGATAATAGAAAATGGGAGTAATAAATGGAGCTTGACAATTTGTGGTCAATTTGTTGGTTGTAGGCTCGATATGAACAAGGTAGGCTGGTAGGTGGGTAGGCTTCTATCCGACTAGTAGGGCATGCAGTTCTCCCCTTAGCCTTAGGGCAGTATGAGCTTGAATGAGGCTAGGTAGAACAAGTATGGGTTAAAAGATTTACTAACTGTTAATGAAAGTGGCATATTCTTTTTTTAAATTTCATGACAACGAGGGAATTAATGAGGTGATAAACAATGGACCTTGGATGGTAAACAACAAAGCCAATGTTTGTTTGTACGGACCATTTATGTATGTCTTGATAAAGCTGAACCAAAAAATTGCCTGTGTGGGTTAAGTTGTTGAAAATCCCTATGGAAGCATGGAGCTTAAAAGGGATAAGTGCTCTTGCTAGTAGTTTAGGCAAACCAAGTATTATGGATGAAGTCACTACAAGAATGTGTCTAACAGGGGAAGGCAGAATTAGTTTTGCTAGAGTTTTAGTAGAGATTAATGCTGAAAAAGTGATAAAGGATAAAATTAGATGACCTCCCATCCTCCTATCAGTTTCAGTTGTCGTTTTTGACTTAAATGTCAAACCTGTGTTTGTCAAGTTTCTTATTATATACACGAGTTCTTCTTTCACACTCTTACAAGTTACTGTCTGTTAATTGTTATAGTATCTGTACTTTTAGTTTGTTTGACACTCTAAAGTAACCATGTGTTAGCTGATATATGACATAGAAGGTGTTACTTAAGACTAGCCAAACTGCCTATTTTTTCACGTGCAAGCACATGAGTGATATGTTTTGGTTAGCATCATGTCAAAAACATTGCAAATGCTTATAAATGCTTCTGCACTAATAGTGAACGAACATCTATTACTAATTACTATATATTTGTCTGTAGAGATGCATCTGATCACTTAACAGAATCAGTTTGCCTTTGTCATAAGTATCTGATCACTTAACAAAATCAGTTTGCCTTTGTCTATGATATAAAGTATTTACGAGGGATTAATGAATGAGCTTTTTTTTTCCTTTACCAGAAGGATTGTGTATTTCTGTTTCATAATAGCTCTGCCTTTATTTTCCTAATGTGAAAACTGTGTGCATTGTGTTTGTACAGAAAAGGAGAACCTGTGTTTGTATGGGTTTCCTAGTGAGCAATGGGAAGTCAATTTATCTGCCGAAGAGGTGCCTCCTGAACTTCCAGAACCAGCATTGGGAATCAATTTTGCAAGGGATGGAATGCAAGAAAAAGACTGGTTATCTTTAGTTGCCGTTCACAATGATGCTTGGTTGCTTTCTGTTTCCTTCTATTTTGGTGCCAGATTTGGTTTTGGAAAATCCGACAGGTAAGTTCTGACCTTACAGTTCACTAATAATAACGATGAACTTACAGTTCACTGCCTAGTAAGTCGTATTGTCCTTTTCTATGTTATCACAGTGCATGTAACGTTTTTAGTATCTCATTGGGAGTTATTGGCTCTAGCTTCCTAAGAAAGCCTTGCTAACTTCTTAGGAAAGCATTGTTAGCTTCTTAGGAAAGCCTCAAGTCCATAGCGTAGGCCCATTAGTTTTGCCCTTTAGCTGAATAGGTTTATACTCTTTTGTCTATATATAATCTTTGTATTCATTTGTTTATTTTCATCATCAATTTTAACACAAGTTATTCTTCTCTTTGGTTTCTACAAGTGGTAAATTTCATTTTTCTTCTAAAATAATGGGATATTCCTTCTTAGCTTGTAATTTCTCTGATTAATTGATTCTGTGTTACTGCAATATGTTTTAGGCAGCGTTTAGTGATGTTTGCCTAGGCTATGTTTGGCATACAAGATTATGAGGAGATTATGATTATTTTTTGAAAAAATAATCTACTTAAAATATAAGCTTCGTCTGGCAGAAGAACTTATAAGAGATTATAAAAAAAATAATCTTCCATAATCTTTTAAAATCAAATGCTACTTCATGTAGCTTATAATAATAATCTCTTTTCATAATCTTCATCTCCATCTACAGCTCCATCTCCAGTTCCAACAGTTACTTTTGCCAAACATATACCCCTAGTCTGATGGAATGGAATGGATCAATCCAAAAGGGAATATGATCCCTGAAAATTTGTTGATCTCCACTCCATGGCAGAGAGGCGTCTTTAACTCTCCATTTTTCCCAATCCATCACGGAATGGATGAAAATGTTAACCATATAACTTAGTTATATATACATGATTTTTTCAATAACGCAAGTCCTTCAAAAATGAAAAAAAAAACCGTTAACTAAACTGCTTTTTTGTCATCTTTTATTAGATCTTAATTAAAATTGTTACTGGGTTTTCATTATGTTCGATTTGTATCTTTTCTGCGTAGAAAATTCAGTAACTTTTACAGTATCAAATAATGTGTAAATAGAGATAATATTGTGCACCCTTTGTATTTTAGATTTACAATATTATTTATATAAACGCATTACTACATGCCTAGACATAATAATAGATTGGAATGAACGATTTAATAACCTTACTTATTTCTACTTATTACATACCCCTGTCCATTCCATTTCTTATAGCAGTCCGTTCCAGCCTACGAAACTGCCTCTAATGCTTACTGAAAGATTACCTATGCTAGATTATGTAGTGAGTGCCTTTTTGATTGATTGATTCCATTTTACAGGAAACGACTGTTCAACATGATAAACGATCTCCCAACAGTGTTTGAAGTTGTAAATGGAACTGCGCAGACTAGCCAGAAAGAGAAATCCACAGTTTCGAATCACAGTAGCACCAAATCAAAATCAAACTCAAAGGTATATCAACCGTCTAATCTTCGAAATCCTATAGGGATAGTTGCGCCAAAATTTAAGATACCCTCACACTTTTACCAATTATAACACCTTACTTTGATTATCAGAAACAGCAGCATACCAGCATACTTTATTTTTACCAATCATAGGCTCATAGCAACCATGAAAAAAAATTCTTTATATTTTGAACAATTCGTAAAAAACTGAAAGTGTGTTGTTATGATTAGTGAAAAGATAAATGCACATTGCCATTCTGGTAATTTCAAAATATGTTAATATTATGTGTGAAGAATTGTGAAAGGTTATTGCTTATTCTGTGCAATTACTCCACTTACTCATGAATAGAATCTGTCACAAATTACAATTATGTTTTTTTTTAGCCACCACCACCATCACCAACAGAGGAAGAAGAAGAAGGGTTGGATGATGAAGAAAAAGAGGATGATGACGAGCATGGAGAGACCTTATGTGGGTCATGTGGGGAAAATTATACAATATATGAATTCTGGATCGGCTGTGATATTTGCGAGAAGTGGTTCCATGGGAAATGTGTGAATATCACCCCGGCGAGAGCAGAGAAGATGAAGCAATACAAGTGTCCGTTTTGCAGCGCCAAGAGAGCTTGATCTTGATGATTGCTGTATTAGATATCATGATGTAGTAGTCTATGCTGACTGACTGGTTTTGTGAAAAGTGATCTAGGTTGCTTAAGGCTGTTTATTGCATGCATATTTGATCTCAGATGGTGTATACTTCATAATTTAGTCACTAATACAAGTATTATCTACATGTTTGAATAATTGCATTTTTTTTTATATTTTACCGGGGAATGCTCCCCTTTACCCAAAAAAAAACTCTACAGTTTTCTAACTGCTCTATTTTTTTTCTGGGTAACCGTGTTTTCCGAACATTTTGGCCGACTAATCCATGGGGTTTGAACACACTGTCACACGGATTCAAACCAGGTAAAGCCCTCCCTTTTCAGGAGGTTGGAGTGACCTCTTAAAGGTTGTTTGTACTTGGCAAAAATTGAACTTGAGACCTAATATATATATGATAGTCACAAGCTCTTTTGCCACTATGCCACCTTTGAGTGGTTTTTCTAACTGCTCTTTGGACTGGAGAAACAGAAAATGTCAAAGAAATTATAATGTCACACATTTGACTGTGTCGCAGAAGGTTGCCAAGTCAAATGTCTGGTGTTTTAGTAGACGAGAAGCTCTGCAATACTTGTTCTTCTAATTAAAAATCAAATGGTGATTACAGATTTTACGTTTTTAATGTGTTACAAGTCTCAGTTTAGCAATCTATATTTGGTGCAATTATACTATTATATTAAAGAGTGAGATTATGGCCCCGAGACAACATTAAATGTTTTTTACCCGCGCCCGACCCGTCGCATTTAATAATTGTTAGACGTTTTAATTCTTAACCCAACCCGACCCAACCGAAGTTAGTGAACATTACCAGGAAACACGTAACTACTGAGAAGAGATACTGATCTCTACCACCGTCTCATCTCGCTCTGATTCTCAACACCTAAACACCCTCCTCATCCAGGTATCACCACTCAAGAAACCACAATCCCAGCGAGTTTAGATTCAAATGAACACCACTGTCCTTATTTCTCTTCTATCTTTCTTTATTAATTCCCTTCCATTAGGTTACCTGATCAAACCACATCATAATATTGAGGTTAGTATCATTTTCCCCAAATTTAATTAAGTATAACTATATTACTATACAATTTTAGGTTTTCTGTTTATTGATTTAGGGTTATATAAATTTAATATAAACCACCTTAGTTTGAAATATTGGTATCTTTTTTGTTAAGGTTTTAGGTGTTGTTGATTTGTGTATGTTTCAAGATGTTTAAAGTTTATAAGATTTTACGACTTTTTTTTTGCTGAAAAATTTGGGTTTTTGATTTATGTTGTTTGAGGGTTTAGTTTAATGATGGTTGTTAAATCTTTGTTTCTAGGCTTGATTTGTGTTTTTGGAATCGCATGCGTTGATTTGGGGGTTGTCTTCTGCAATGAGTTCGAAATGGATTGGGATTGATCCGTTGACGATGTACATGGTTGGGGCTGTGAATATTCGGGTTCAATGGTCGGCTTCGATGCCTGGCCATTTGTACAATTTGCAGATGCAAACCGTTACTGTTGGCAGTGGCGTCTAACATGCGACATATGACAAACTCAAATCATTATGGTAAGTTGGAAGTAATTCATGATAAATTCACTGAATTTGAAATTGCATCATATTTATCTGTTTTAAGTTGTTTTTTTTAATTAGTTACCATTTGCAGGTCAACTCATTCTCAGGTCATTGATATTGTGAGCGTAGTTAATTAACACCCGTACCTTGGCGGGGCAACCTGACATGTATCGTGGTTGCAGCCATCACGTGTAGTTCATACATTATACTTCTACAAGTGGTTCATACATTATACTTCTACAAGTGATTTGTGTTGGATGCCGAAAGAAAACCCAGCTTGCCATATAAACGAGGCTGTGATGATTAATTCCTGACAAATGTATAAAGGTGAGATTATCCACGTCTTGGCGGGGCAAGTTATTAACTTTGAAGCCATGGCGGATTAATCCACTTTGTAAATTGTTTATAAAAATCTGAGCCTTTGATGATGATGCTGTTTGGACAACCTGGTCTCATTCACTTTTGGTGATAGCTGAACCGATGTGTAAAGGAAACATGTTATTATAGTTTGGGCATGCCGGCGGTTATGCGATGCCTTAGCGAAATGCTTTTCCCAAGCTTATGATAGGTTTCAGTAAACTGTTTAATAGCATGATTGCCGCCGAGGCGAAAGATGAGTTAACGCAAGAGGGGTGTTTGGATACAATCTACACAGACATACAGGTGATTGAATTGAGGCTTTTTGTTTTCCACTATCTTCACAATTTGTAGTAGTCTAATTAGTTATTTGTGTCTTTTTCCGTTACTTTTTAAGCTGGAAAGACGGTTCGGGTAACGACTGGCTGCTATTGAAATATAAAGAGGGATGTGCATAGTGCTACCGATGGTCGTTCAGGAGATATATAATGATACATCTAAATAAGTCATTGCCATATTGCCACTTTATAACATAAACATTTCATTCGTAATATGAATCATGTCTATCTCTTGAATTATATAACATTGTTTCCATGTTTCGTAGGTAATGAAGTTGGAGAAGGGCCACGGATGAACATCAAGGTACATTTTATTTTATTTTATTTATTATTTTTTTTGGAAAGATAACATCAAGGTACAAATTAGATATTCATTTGCATAAATTATGTTTCTTAATTATCTGCAGTTATATTTTGTTTTGATTCATGTATACGATGCTAAAGTGTACTGTTGGTCAATGGGCTTGAATGCACTAAATTTGTTCTTTCGTGCGTGTTTGATAAAATATTTACATAACTTTCTATAAGGGGTGCATTTGGGGGCTGAAACGTGGTGAAATGGGTGTGTTTTGGGATCCGTTGACAGACCGAAGTGGAGACTAATTCAAGAATCCCATTTGCTCATAGTAAAGCGCTCTTACAGGATGAAATCTACAAGGTAAAAATGCCTATGGATACTAAATATCAGTTGTTTTTAACTCGATCACGGAAACCGTATAATTACAGATGGAATGCATGAGATTCTTTATCACAGATTGGCTTTTATGTATTACCTTATCCTATAATATACATTATATTTTATTGAGGGTTCAATTGATTAAAAATTTCCTCTTAGACAACTCGCTATATCCAAACAGGACTTGATGATAACTAAACAAACAACCCTTTAGTGACCTGATTGTTTCGATGTATCAGTTTAGGATTGTTGTATTTCACATTCCGGAATGCAATCTAAAAGTACTTTTTAACTA
Source organism: Tanacetum coccineum (assembly GCA_026074375.1). Taxonomy (NCBI): domain Eukaryota; kingdom Viridiplantae; phylum Streptophyta; class Magnoliopsida; order Asterales; family Asteraceae; genus Tanacetum; species Tanacetum coccineum. The sequence continues at coordinate 15,093 of BQNB010059177.1, read as the reverse complement.
CAATATTCTTATCTTGATATTGACATGATGAATTTGCTCTTACACTTCAGTAAGTGGTCCACCTCCGAAACTGTGGGAACGAGCTGGGTCATCATCTGGTCCTGCCCCTTTCAAACCGGCATCTGCTGGTAGCATAAGTGATGTAGTTGAATCTTCTGGAACAGCCAGACCAGATGAAACGTTCCCACAAATAATACAACTTTAGCTGTAAACACAAATACATTTGGAAGACCTGTACCTTCTAGGCCATGGGAGCAACAACAAACATATGGAGGTAACTACGATTTCATCTTTGCACTTGATATAGGCTAGGTGGCATTCTTTTTTGAAACCTACTGTTCGTAACCAAATTGTTTAAGCCAGATTGCTCAGTTTGTGGTGACTTGCTTTAAAAAAAGCATTCTGCTAATTGTCATTTTTAGAAGCTCTCACCATGTGTGTACAAATTGCTCTGTTTGTGGTGACTTGCTTTCACGTACAGGTATCTACCAGACTTTTTATGCTTTTCTTGATCTTAGCTAAACACTACTGTAGCTAAATGAGTGTGAAAGTTGAGGTGCAGACTTCATTTGTGTAATTGGTAATATACAATTTAGTGCAGCAATCCATTTTTTCAAACTACTTGGGTCTTTATACTGTCAAGGGCCTTCATCCAAACGCACTTTTTCACTATGTAGAAATTTAGGCTAAAAACCGATATGGTTCTTCATGTGTTACTTTTAGAGCGATATGATAACCATTTTTCTAGAAAAATAGGATTATCGATATTTGAAGAGAATGTCTCCAATGTGAAATCTTAATGTCTTTGCAGAGTTGGATAAACAAGGAGTTAGCTTTTGTACAAGAACAAGTCACTGCACAATAAAGGGGTGTTTGGATCAGGTCACTACACAAACAAGGAAAATACATGTATCAGATGTATATGCAGCAGTAGCTCGGATACGTGGTAACCTTCTTAATGACATGTCACCTTAATAAGAGAGCTATATTACTACCTTTGAGGCCAGGAGCACTACAATTTGGTGGCTATATTAAATCTGGTGCGTGACATAGGGCAGTTGCATTATTTTAAACATTGTTTTGGATTAATTGCTTTCCTGAATGTGGCAACAAGCCACACTCTTGCAAAATTCTTGCTACATTGCTCACATTCCTTTGAAATGTACACGCTTTAATCCCATCGTCCCGCATTAATATAAGTGGTCGCGTAATTAAGTTTTACTTGCTTCGTGTCAAAGCTATCAATATTGAATTCCTTTGCTTTAAAATGGTCATGTCCAAATATCTTCTACACCAGATTTTTATAACAGTCTGCACTTTTTGGTTGTCGAAAACGGCCCTAAAAAAGCCTCTTCCAAACAGTCCGTTGACAGAACGAAGTGGAGCCTAATTCAAGAATCCCATTTGCTCATAGTAAAGCGCTCTTACAGGATGAAATCTACAAGGTAAAAATGCCTATGGATCCTAAATATCAGTTGTTTTTAACTCGATCACGGAAACCGTATAATTACAGATGGAATGCATGAGATTCTTTATCACATATTGGCTTTTATGTATTACTTTATCCTATAATATACATTATATTTTATTGAGTCAATTGATTAAAAATTTCCTCTTAGACAACTCGCTATATCCAAACAGGACTTGATGATAACTAAACAAACAACCCTTTAGTGACCTGATTGTTTCGATGTATCAGTTTAGGATTGTTGTATTTCACATTCCGGAATGCAATCTAAAAGTACTTTTTAACTACAATATTCTTATCTTGATATTGACATGATGAATTTGTGCTCTTACACTTCAGTAAGTGGTCCACCTTCGAAACTGTGGGAACGAGCTGGGTCATCATCTGGTCCTGCCTTGAAACGTTCCCACAAATAATACAACTTTAGCTGTAAACACAAATACATTTGGAAGACCTGTACCTTCTAGGCCATGGGAGCAACAACAAACATATGGAGGTAACTACGATTTCATCTTTGCACTTGATATAGGCTAGGTGGCATTCTTTTTTGAAACCTACTGTTCGTAACCAAATTGTTTAAGCCAGATTGCTCAGTTTGTGGTGACTTTCTTTAAAAAAAGCATTCTGCTAAGTGTCATTTTTAGAAGCTCTCACCATGTGTGTACAAATTGCTCTTTTTGTGGTGACTTTTTCACGTACAGGTATCTACCAGACTTTTTTATGCTTTTCATAAGTTTGTAACCTATCTATGACAGATAAGAACACTATACCACCGAGAATAGAAGTTTAAGGAAAGTTAGATTCCTTTTTATTCACTTGGCTCTTAAAACTATAAGCTCATTTGTTATAAGCAAAACGATTTGGAAAATTAGGTATGTGAATACATGTTACGCTTCTTTTGATCCCTTTATATATATACATACTATTCTTCATTCGACTTAAGTATGACATGTTTTACTATAGCGATTTTGTTATCTAACCTGTTTGATCTCATCAATAAATATTACCCAAACTGACCATTTTTTTGTAAATTGATATATATCGACACCACGAGTTTGTTTGTATGAACCAAAATAACTGACGCATGGTACTGTGATTAATTTAATGCATAGGTACAAAGAATGGTTAATGAAACCGAGAAGTCTGTAAAGGAAGACAAGGAGAAGCGTGACACCATAGACACAAAGAACCAAGCTGATTTAGTGGTTTACCAGACTGAGAAACAGTTGAAAGAATTGGGAGTTCCCGTGGCTGTTAAAGAGAAGGTCGGGGAGAAATTGGGATCACTCAAGGAGGCTATATCTGTGTGGCTAAACATAGACGATTAAAGATGTTATGGCTGCCCTTAACCAAGAAGTTATGCGGCCAGTCACTCTACAACCAACCCGGTGCACCAAGTGCCGGTCCATCACCTGGCGATGCCCCTGGAGCCGAGTCTACTGAATCATCAGGTAAGGGACCCGAAGATCACGTCATTGATGCAGATTTCACTAAGAGCGAGCTATATGACATTTATGATTGAGGTAGTATATGTCAAGATTTTTTGATCTGCCCATTTCTGTTGAAGTTGTGTATAATGGTTTTTGTTTTGCTTGAATTGTTCGCCTTTTTCCTTCTTTTTTATCTGCAAGTTTCGACACACAGAACCCGATTGCTGCCCGCCAAACGTCCCGCGGCGAAGCGCGGGCAAACAAACTTGTTATAAATTTACCGTGACCTGCAAGTTAAAAATCATATTCATTAATTTTTACATGGTTTAGGCTGCACAAAATATCTATGTTAATGATGAGATAACAAGAAACTTAGACCGGACTACTTCTTAAAGAAGCTTGATTTTAAGTTTTTACGTCGATATAAACATATTTAATTTAGCTAAGCCCCGGAAACCCGCTAAATTTACAAAATGTCAAGAAAAACGAAACATAGTTATGACCATCTCAATATCAAATAACCGTGTAATCAAATAGACACCTTTCTATAAATAAAAAACTAGAGATTGGATAGAAAGCAACACATGTTTTTTTAGTTTTTATTCCTTGGTATTAACTCATGCCAATGCTATGTACAATATGATTTCATTATTCTAGTCCCCCTTTCATTCTCAAGACAGCTAAAAAACACCACCAAAAGTAACAAAAAAATCAAGAAAACAAGGAGATCACATGCTTTACATCACTCAAATCCAATACCAACAAAATCATATCTGTCATCCTCACATACCCACATTACCATCAAATTTTTAAAAACAAAAAAGAATAAAAATTTAAGATTATCCAATACTTAGAACCGATTACTCTGACTTGGGCCCGGGCCTGGGCCAAGATTGGACATTCTACTGCTTTGGTTTTGATTGAAAGAATTGATTTTTTCAAGTTTTAGCCCGGCCCGAAACCTTGCAATGAAAGTGTCCGCCTTGGTGTCCACGTCCGGGCTCGGACAAAACGCTGACCCGGGGGACGCCATGGCAGACAACGGCGATTGAGATTCATCGCGGTCCGGTGACCCACATTCGGAACTCAATGTACTTTGCACCCTAACATAATCACCTTCCACCGGAAACTTCCAATCCGGCATTTTGAAAGGCGGCATTGGCGGCGGTGGCGGAATGCGGCTCATCGGAGACTCGCCGCCACTTGAACTATCATCAATGCCGTTAAAAAAACTCATCTTAACCGGCTTTCGAGGTTTCTCCGTCACAAAAGGCGATACCCGGGTGGTGGTTGTCATAGGTTTTGGTGCACGCGTTGCCGTACGCTTCGGTGGTAGAGGCGGCGGCGCCGGAGGAGGAGTGGTCGATGCAACTTTCTTTCGTCTCTCCTTTTTCGACGTAAACAAATTATTGAACACCGATGGCGGCGGTGGTAGTGGTGGCGGCGGAGGTGGCGGCGACGGCGGCGGTAGGTGAAAATTTACCGCCGCAGGCTGCGGATGGGTTAAAAAAGTATCCAAATTATCAACACTTTTATGCCTTTGTCTTTTTTTCTTCTTTTTTAAATAAAAAGATGTAAAAAACTCTTTTGTAGCACTTCCACTTTTCTTCCTTTCGAGTTTTCTTATCTTCTGCTCAAACTCTTGAATCTCCGGCAAGACGTCCATCGCAGCCACCGCCACCGGCGACGACGGCTCCGCCGCCATGTCATCATTTTCCATCACCATTTTTCTGGGTTCTGAGCTTCTTGCTCTCCTCCGTTCCCCTTTACCTTTTTTTCTAACAACCCTTTCCCGGTGGCCGGAATCCATATTTTCAGGCAACTTTTCTTCATTTTCCGGCGACTTTTTTTCTTCTCTTTTTTCCAAAATACCAACTTTTTCCACTTCAGTTTTAGCAACACTATGATAAGTCCTCACTGACTTCCTCACCGGAAGTGGCGGCGGAGATGGCGGCTGAGGAGCTACTATCTCTTCTTGAACAACCGGCGGCTGTGGCGGCGCAGCAAATGTATCTTCTTTATTTTCCACCACTGTATCAAGAAACACATCTTCTTTAACACCCAGATCTTGATCTTCCCTGAAATAGTATCTATCATATCTCAAATGGGTATCATCGGAAAATCTGTACGGTGGTTCGGCACGGTGGTCCACCAGCTCCCGGAGATCAGGATATGAGCTTGTACTCCTGTGCCTTCTCAACCCAACAATGGGTTGGTCAGGGAAATCATACCATTCATGTGGGGCCCACTTCGCCGGACTTTTCACCGGAGATAAGTCCGGCATACTACGGTCAAACCCATTATTATTAGTAGATCTTGGTGTTTGATCATTGTTTATGTTTCTACTAAGGAACCCAAATGCTAATGCAACTAAAACCAATACTAAATTTACCGAGTCCCAACTTTTTTTTACTATGTTTGGTTTAAAGTTAAAAGATGGGATGATAAAAAATATCGAAAACAGTGCGAGGATGAGTAGGATGATTATTAAGACTCCAAAGTTGAAAAATAGCGAAAAGGCGCCGCGTCGAATTTTATCGACACGGCGCACATTGGTGGTTTTTGGTATCCAAAATGGTGTTTTTGGTGTTTCTTGATCACTATATTCATCCATTGTGAAAATGTGTTGTTTGTGTGTAAGAGAATATGAAACTAGGAAAGTGTTTTGAGTTGTTTTGCTTTAAGCTTTAGGTAAAGTGTATGTTTTTTTATAATAGGCTAGTGGACAATATTGATTGATCTATATATATAGATAGATAGTTGCTTTTTAGAATTAATGTTGATTTAAAAATGATTGTTGTGAGCATTTAAAGGGTTAGAAACTTTTGAGACTTTGGTATCACGTTATATATATCATACGGGTAGTTTACTATGTATGTGTTTTAGGTAGCTTGTGAGATGTGACATTTTATAAAAAAGTCATTTACTGTACCAAAAAGTTTGAGATATACTTTGACGAGTTAAGATCAATATAGACCCAACATTTGTCATAGACCCAATGAATCAATCCTAGCCACTTTTTGAAGTTAACCTTTGGTTACTGTATGGGTTTATACTTTGTTTGTATTATGGATTTGTAGATAGGGATGGACGCCATTTAGAAGAAGGGGGAGGAGGGGGGAGTGGGGGGGGAGCCTCCATATTAGTATTGTCAAAAAAAAATATCGGGTTTTAGTGTGGTAAAAGATAATTTTATGAACCTTTTTATTAAAGTGCACTCCCATCCACAAAATCAAATTGCCCTCACTCGATGACTTAAGTCGACATTTTAACACCTGTTTTGTTTTGTTTTTTTTATTTTTTGCTTTTTTAAGAAACCTTAAAATTCTTCAATTTCTAAGTGACAATACTCGATTTTTTCATTTCGATCCCCACTTTTATCCTATTTTTTCGCCGTATTTTGTTGCTATTGTGAAGAAAAAAAAATTCCTCCCCACAATACAATTTCCTGGTTCCGCCACTGTTTGTAGGCGGGATAAGTTTGTATTTCATATAGAGAGCTATTAGACTACAAAAGCTTTATAATAGTGATTAGACAGAAAAGTTACGGGTTCGCTAATAGTGATAACACAGAGGAAAGTGATTAAGTTTTCAAAGTTTCCTAATAGTAATTACACAAAAGATAGAGTGTGCAGCTACACATATAGTTTTTCAAAGAACAGTAGTAAAAGGAGTGGTTATCACGTAGTTACATTCGGTTGATAGATTGATTACGCAATGCGACAGTGCGGATAGTTGGTTTAGCCTTCATGTTTCATTTTCTTAGTGACCTCAGATGATTTTGCTTCCGGCTCATCTGGGAAAAGTATTCTTCGTGTAAGATGGGTGTTGCGGTTCATTTGTCTGAGGATCTTTTTGGGTTTTGGCTTAGTGCTGGTGACTTGGTGGTGTTGTGTGTATTTCTGTTGGTGTTGGTACATTAGGTTCCATTGGATGAGGTGCTGGGCTAGATGGTTCAACATTTTTTTCTCACCAATGGGTCTACTGCAGTTGGTGGAGAATGTGGCAGGTTTTGTAAAGGCAGTGCTAGCATGGGTAATGCAAGGTTGGGGAATACGATATCTAACACAAAGTCTGGCCTTCTTAAAGTGATTCCGCTATCAAAGTGGAATTGAAAGGTATGTGTTGTACCTTTCAATTCTTTCAAAGATGGTGGCAGGTGGAAGGGATTTTTATCAGCTGTTTTCGGCCAGAAGCTCATTGTAGTTCCTCGTTAGAGAGTTGGCTTGGTTACTGACGCAAGTTATGGAGATGGTTGCCGAGCCATCGCTGAGGATCGCCTTGAAGCAATAACTGTTGTGGTATACTAATACTAATTAGAATATACATTTTTTTACAGCAGGCATATTAAAGTAGTGTGCTTACCTGTAGAGAGTAGTTGCTTGAGGCCCATGGCTTTTGCATTTGGGTATCAGGACTTCTGTTATAACCTTCTTTCCACATCTCATGCACTTCTGATAGTACCATTCTCTTTGTGTATTGATTTTGTATATGGTGGCTTCTAACGTAAATCTGACACGCTATAAAATATATTTTATATTAATTATGTTGTCAAAAAATGTCCGAAAACATTCATTGCTATTTGCAAGATTATAGGACAAAATGGTAGAACTATATACCTGGTACCTGGTAGTTTTGTGGATTGACTTCAAGTAGAGTTTCCAGTGGAAAATGATTTCTCGTTCTTTCTTGATCCGGGTCTTCATATCGTTGGTTGTTGACATTCAGAAATGATGTTGTATCAGTTAATTGTCCATGCCTGCACATTTTATGTATAGTTGTCAGCATATACGTGTGTCACTATACTTGGGTATATGGATATAATACATACTGTTGCTTTATGTGGTAGGTTTCTGGTATGTTTGGATCCAGGTAGTAATGTGTAGCAGATGTGGATGATAGTTGCAGACCTGATACTTTCTTTAGACTACTGGTAGGAGAAACGTACCATTGTATCGCGAAACCGAGCATGAGCTTACTATAATAACAACTGGTTTTGGCATTAACTCATAGGCGCGCACGTTGAACTCTGTTGCCATCTCATTCCAAAGCGTCAATTCATTAATGTTACCGCTGATACATGTACTATGTTGGTTAGAATCTGCCCAACACTTTTTTTGTCTTCTGCTTATGGGTTGGAATCTGCTTGTAGTTGGGCGTTGAAGGTCAAACTGTGTTTTGATATCTGTTTCTTGTAAAATAAGAGCAGCTGATTTTTGAGCAGATTCCACCATGTGGGCCCGCTTCAAATCTGCCTCAGTGGAATCTTTCAATTCGTCGATTTCCTTTTGTGTTGCTTTGGACCGTTTAAGCGCTTCTTTCTCACTTGCTCCAACAACTTCAATTTGTGCCATTGCAGCTTCGACTTTCATACCAGCTAACTTTTCTGATTCTTCCACTTTTCGACTCAATCACTCGAACGCTCCCCGAAAAATCATGATTTTGGATCCCGATTCAGACGTTGACACACGTGCAGCGTTGGTACCTATATCAGACCACAATCAGAAGTAGGTGGCTAATATTCTATAATAACGAAGAAAAACAAAAGCTTACACGGAATCATACCATTATGTGCTTTTCCGTTACATGATCGTGATCTATTGTGGCAGTGGTAACCAATTCTTTTTTTGTTCCTCGGTGCATTAGCGTTGTATGGCCAGGACAAACATTCCTAATTTATTGGACAGAAACAAAAGTATTAGTCTTTAACCATATAATTTCTCATCAACATAAAACTGGAATCATCTAGCGTTGTTAGAATTAACTATGATTTGAAGTAAAATTACCCATCGGAGATCAGTATAATTTGATTCGTCAATGTAATGCCACAACCATTTGGCCTCTTCTTCTGAGATAAACAAAAATTGCACATTCAAGTGAAAATGATAAAAGCATAAAACCAAAAAGGGAGTTTGAAAGTCAAACTTGATACCATTTTACTGTTTTAAATTAAAGGTTACATGATAGCCAAAGTTCACTGATTAATTTCAATGTGTACGTTGCTTTTCTGAGAGTACTCTTGGACAACTCTTTCCTACTAAGCATAGGCTTGCTAAACTTCCCAAAGGCCTATAAATAACGACAAATACCATTATGAATACATATTCAGAGCTTAATTCATGGAAGTTTATTCATTGTTCTACATAAAGAACATTTAAAAAACCAAACATGGCTATAAAATTTTAAGGAAACCTACCTGATCGGCAAGACAACAATATGCATGCCAAAATTGTTTAGAGGGATTTAATGATTATTTTGATGACTTTGTTACGTTTTCTCTTCAAAAGATATCCCAAAGAGTGCACTACATGTTTCCTCCGTATCTTCTTGAGGAGCAACACCACGCAAACTACTGAAGTTATCTTTCTCATGTGAAAGTCTTAACTTGGTTCATTCTCACAAATGACCATTTTGTTTGTACTCACAGTGTGATCAGACTCTTCTCCACATTTGACATACATTCATCTTTCTTGGGTTATGGGGGTGGCCTACCAATCCGAGTATACGCTTCCATTCACCTCACATAATCGAGCGTCAATATGTTGTGACCCGCGCATACTCTCCCTGTCAAAACAACCTGATCGAGCGTCAATATGTTGTGACCCGCGCATACTCTCCCTGTCAAAACAACCCGTAAGCGCTCAACTAAATTGAACACTCACAAAATGAATTCAATATATTGCATCAATGAGATTGCTTATTTTTTCAGATTATGTGCTTAAAATTAAGCTGATGTACAGAATTTAAAGCGCATATAAACATATAACAATAGAGACTAAGATAGGAGCGACTGACCATAGTACGGTGAAGAAGTGACGATCGTGAGGCGTGCGATCATCCATGTCCATCATTTAGTGAGGTGTACCAAAGAACCCTTGATTTCCTAACCAAATATGATCAATACGTTACAAAACAATTTCCAGTTTCAACTTTTGTTAAACAAATTAATTAGCATCTACATCTCGCAACACATAAATCATTCATTTTCAAAATACACCAAATTAATTTTAAAAGAATATTTATATAACAACAAATACCATAACAAACATTTCATGAAAAAACCTGTTATATTTACTCCAGATGTTATTTAGAATACATTGTGGGAATTGAACATCACGATTATGCTTTAACTCAGAATACATAGATAGTCAAAATTATCATATAATGAATCAATAATAAACTGAGTATTTCATTAGTTTTAGTCACTTAAACACTACTTCAAATCACAACACCTAATTCAACCATACACGAATTAAGCTACACTAACAGAAAAACTTAATTTAACAATAATTAGAATAGAAACTAACCATTTGTTAGTTTGGTGGTAAGAGTTTGGAAGGTTCGAGGTTGGAGGTGAGAGATGTGAGACTGGTATGATTTAGGTCGGAGGTGGAGATGAGGAGGATGAGACTTCTAGAGTGATATGGAAGCAGATAAGAGGTCGAATTTTAAAAAAACAAAAAAAGGCATGCTGGACCTGAGCCAACCTCATCAGGCTTAAGTTAGCCCAACTATAAAACGACACATGTGTTGGTCGTTTTTGTTTTGCATTTTAGTATATGTCATAATGTTGATTTAAAAATGATTGTTGTGAGCATTTAAGGGGTTATGTTTTATGAGAAACTTTTGAGACTTTGGTATCACGTTATATATATATATATATCATACGGGTAGTTTACTATATGTTATTAGGTCAGCTTGGAGTTGCGTGTATATCGTTTGCTAGTTTCTTTCTAGCCCTTTTTTAATAAAATTCCATTTGCCGTTCAAAAATAAAATAAAATAAAGATGATTGTATAGATTGTTGTTTTTCTCTTTCTTTCTTTTTTATGAAAAAACATAAATATAGATCGTATAGAGTGTTATACTATACATCCTGAAAATATCTACATAACGGATCTTGGTTCGATTATTTAGAATCATTAGTCTATGAATATAGTATGGAAAATAGTAATATTTTCAAATCTTTTACTTAGTAAAGGAAAACGAAAAGTGGAGACTTTTGCATTTCAAAAAAAAAAAAATCTTTCCTTATTAGGTATGATGCTTCTAATTTTTTATTATTTTTGAATATATGTTTAATTAAAAAACTTAAATACTTTTAAAATTGGCATTATTTTAGTGGAGAAATCTCATGGAGAAAAAAAAACACATAAAAATATATGTGTCAAATTTATAAAACAAAAACTTGAAAAAAAAAGAGTTAATTAATAAAACTTTAGTGGTTTAATTTTAAATAAATTATAGAGAGTTAAATGTAAATTTATAAATTTATAAATTTTATTATAACTTAAAAAAAACAAATAACCCCTTAAACTTTCATAACTTATAAAACATAAATAATAAAAATTATATATATATTTAAAAAAAACATAATGTACAAGCCCCGTGCGTGCACGGGAATTAAAGCCAGTAAAAATGATTAAGAAAATTCTTCCGGTTGTTGAAAAAAAAATTAAAAAAAAATCCAGAAATGCATCGCATTAACACTTTTGTCACTAACGTAATGATGTTACATATATTCTAAATATGTTACATATTACTTTATAAAGTAGAAAAGACAGAGTTTCATAAGATCAAACCAAGTAAAAGTATCTTACATTTTTGTATAAAGAACCTCGTGATTTAATCATCTCACGCAACTTTCTTTCCTAAGGAACATGTACATAGTATATGCAAACCAAACAAACATCGAACATAAGAGGTTTTTTGTTCACACAACAAAAACCTCTTATGTTCGCCTCACTTAAACTAAACTTTGTTAAAGGTTTTCAATTTTTTCAAAATGTGCCTAAGAGCTTATAATGTATCTATATATTCTCATTATTACATTGCGTGCACATGGGGGTGTAACAAATAAAAAATGCATGGTATTGGTATGGATTTGTTGACTATAATGAAAAAGGAAAAAAAAGGTGTAGCGTGTAGAGAGTGGATGATAAGTTTGTTAGCAAATTGACAGATCGATGACCGCGTATCGTGATTCTTGAGTCATATAAAAACAAACTATACTACTACACGTTTCTTTCACTCAAGCTGTTTTCAATTACAACATTCCATCTTCTATATAGCTTCTAGTTTATTTTTATACAAATAACAAAATATATATGATGTTTGATTAACCGGATTTAAAAGTTTTGTGTGACTATAGTCACGGGCGGAGCCACAAAGTTATGATTAATGTGACAAACTTTGATAATATAGTAGTCATTAAATCAACAGGATTTGAGTTCACTGTCACAGGTCTTTCTAGATAGATGATATACGTATGTTCATCCTATTTAAGTTTCACATATCGTACTTTCAATATCAACTTTTTGAGCTATAGGCTTTCTATACACAATATTGATCGATGTCATGCACGGTTGCAATTGAGCCAAGAAAAATTTAAGCTCGATTTAGAAAACAGTAATGAGGCGTGTTTCCGAGTATAGTTGTTTTTTCTTTGTGTTAATTAATAGATTTTGCCGGAGCCACTGCGCGACCTCTTTTACACATAAATATAATACTGTAATAACTATGCAAGCTCAAGCTCGGGTAGAGACACTTTTGGGTTGACGAAGTTCGACTTGAAACAAGCTAAACTCAAGTTTGAATACCTTGAAACAAAATTTAGCACCCCTAGTTACATAAATATTAATTGCTGACTTATTGTTAGACTCCAAATGTTCACTATAGTCGGGTTATTATAAGCTCGAGTTCAACTAGATAAATGTGTCAAGCTCGTCTTTTGCATTCGAACTGAATACAAATCGACTGTGATAGTGTCAAGTCAGCACTTCATTTTCAATTAACCAACTAAGAACTAAAACCTGTGTTTTCAAAATGATTATCAACAAGCAAAAGAACCCGCGCATTGTGGCGGGGCTAATTTTTTCCCGAATAATTTTTTTTTACGTTTCGGGGGGTTTTTTTTTTGGGCGATGCGTTATGGCGGGGCTAATTTTTAATATTTTCTTTTTTTGTATGATTCGGAGAAAAAAATTTGCGTTGGGACGGGCTAATTTTTTCCCGAATATTTTTCTTTTTTTGGGACGGTTTTGTAAATTTTTTTACGGGAATTTGTGTGTAAGAAAATCGTAAATAGTTAAAAGGTGAGGGTCCGTTTTGTATTTTTTTTACTTTGGGCCAGATTTTAGGCTATTTTTGGGTTTTTTTTTTATTTTCTTTTTTTGTATGATTCGGGAATTTTTTTTGCGTTGGGACGGGTTAATTTTTTCCCGAATATTTTATTTTTTGGGACGGTTCGATATCTTTTTTTTTTTGCGATGAATGTAAAAAAGTTGTGAATGGGTTTTTTTTAATATAATGGGTTGTACGTTTGTGACCATATCGATTATTTTAAAGTTATTAGGCATCGAAGATGTTTCCGCGGGTATTTTTTTTATCTGGATAAATTGTAATATTTTTTTCCCTCCTACTTTGTGCATACAAATTTAAAAAAAATAACAAAAACAAAATAATTTAAAAAACAAAAAAGAAATCGGGCTGGCCCAAAATGAGAGCTTGTTACTGTAGCAAGTTAGGCTTATGTGTTGGGCATCATGTTTAAAGTGTTGTTTTTTTTGCTATATGGATATTTTTTTAATATAATGGGTTGTACGTTTGTGACTATATCGATTATTTTAAAGTTATTAGGTATCGAAGATGTTTCCGCGGGTATTTTTTTTATCTGAATAAATCGGAACTTTTGTAATATTTTTTTCCCCTCTTACTTTGTGCATACAAATTTAAAAAAATAACAAAAACAAAATAATTAAAAAAAAATCGGGCTGGCCCAAAATGAAAGCCCGTTACTGTAGCACTGTGGCCCGAAGTCAAAACGACTTCGTTTTTGTCGCTCAATGTGTATATTTATAATGCCAGTTTTTCTAAGGATTTATAATAATAACCAGAAGGTCATACGCTTGCTATGAAGAGTAAATCTTCAGAGCATGTCGTGTTTGTCTCAAAACAAACTAAAATAGAACAATCTCTCCCTCCTTATAAAAAAGTGCAACACAATTTTTTACACGACTAATATCTCAAGCGCGTCTCCGGTGTAAGGTTTGAACCCGCAACATTCGGTTAATGAAACATATTTGGTACTACTCTGTTTGTAAAAAAGGTGCAACATTATTCAAGCAAGGAAGATGTTGTTGGGAAACCTGCATATTTTTATTAGCGCAAATCAAATAACATTAACAAGTAAATTAACGTAAAGAATAACAGATAATATAAGCAGTAAAAGAACGAGGCTCGTGTTTAACACGATTCCCTTAAAACAGATTCGCCGTCTGTTTCCCAGGGTACAACGTCCAAAGCTGTTGTACAGCCGGACTCGACAACTTGCCTGAAAGATCACCGGAAAAGACGAGTGTTTCTGATCGACGATACTGCTGGAAAGACCACGCAAAAGCTGCTGTGTATGGTTTATTTGGAGTTCGTTTTCTATCTACCAAAAATGAATGAGAACGGTTAGTTATATAGGCAAACCCTATCTTGGTCAACAAGCCAAAGATAGTTGCTGAAATTCAGCCGGGTCTCTATACACACGATTTTGAAATTGTTGATATATTCAACATTTAAATTTCAAGAATATTCTGGAACCTTACAACAAACTGGTAGCAAAAAGATAAGCGCGTAGACGGGCTTTCGGAGCTGCATTCGTGTCCGCAGGTCGCGCGGGCTCGCATGAGTTCAGTGGAACCGAACCCATCTTGGCCCAGAAACCCATTTTTTGCACCCTTCATCCCCCCCGCGCGTAGGCGTGGGAGCACCCACAAAGGAATTTAGAGGTCACTACAAAAGGTTCCTTATAAACCCATTCCCACTTCACACTTTGGGCGATGTGGGATAGTTCTTGTTTCCCAGATTTTGTGTTCCACGTGCCTCACTTTGAGACACGATATCTCATTCATCTTAACTCCACTTTGGACATAGTTTAGCTCGTTGCGAAGCTCTCTTCGAGGAGAACGCAAAGCCCTAAACATCTACTACAATATATAATATCTACATATATTAAATGTTGTCCAAATTTAGCAAAAACTCATATTTGCTATACCATTTTTCCAACAATCCCCCACATGAATGGAGATCGGTCGAAACCACCCGAAAATTTCCGCAAAATTTCCGCGGTTGAATCCTGCATAGGATAGGTAGGTGTGACCCTTTGAACCTTCCCTTATGAGATGCACTTAGTCTCCTAGGTCTGAG
>BQNB010059176.1:0-37438 GCA_026074375.1 Tanacetum coccineum | reverse complement strand
CTAGATTAAGCACAACTAAAGTAGAATTAAGCCACAATAAGCAGTTCTATAAGCTAACAAGGAAATAAGCTAAAATATGCAATAGAAAGTGAAACTTACAATTTCCCTTGATCAAACAGGGATCATATGCTCTCAGAGCTTAGAATTAAGCTCCAGCTTATCAGAGATAAGATGGTAAGGTCTATAAGCCCATCTATGTTTGGCTTATCATCCATTAGGCTAAGGTATATTTAGGGGTGAGATTTGAGAAATAATAAGCACAGTTAAGCTTTTAAGGGCTTAACTGAGTAGAGGCTAGCTTAAGTAGTATTTGAGAGCTTATAAGAGCTTATTAGATTGAAATTAAGCTTAAACAAACCATAGATGTAATAAGTAAAAACATGAATTGAACATTAACTAAAATTTTATTGATAAACAAGTGAGTTACAAACTTTTATAAAGGAAATTACATCAAATTAAAGACATTAAGCTAAAAATACTAATTAAGCTAAATATTACCCTAGATGCCTTGTGTGTGTGAGGACTCTTCCTTTTATAGCCGAGAAGTGAAGGTTCTAGGACCTAAAGACGCTCCTCCTAATCCAATCTCGTCCATCCAATCATGATTATCCTCCACGCCATGATATAGGGCCCTCGGATCGAGTGCCACATCTAATTGACCAATGGGGTGGCGTGGGATTGATAACGTAGATAAGTAGGAGTGTCAGGGTGTCAGACTAAGCCTTATAGAAGCAAAGGAGTACGTGTACTTTGGTGGATTCACCTTGTGCGAGGTGAATAGTAAAAATGGAGGGAACAATGATGGATGAACAGTGCAATTTGATTGTGTTTAACTCGTTTTGACCCGCGTTGACTGGCCTTTATAAAGGACTTTGTAAATGGGCTTTTAAATTGTGGTTTGGGCCAGAAAACGGGGAAATGGGTTATGGTATATGGACATTTAGATTTGGATAATTAATTAAAAGGCTTTGGTTTAAGTTTAGGCTTGTGGGCTGACCTGGCCCATTAAGTGGGCCCGGGTTGGTTCATAGAAAATGGGTACACCTTCGGCTTCGGTCTTTTCATGCTTTTTCTAATCCCGTACTCGTGTTTTGTCCAATTTTGACTTTATTTTGTCCTTTTCTTGATATCCATTACCTGCACATACACAAACACCAAAACAAGCATATACATTGTATTTTTCACACGTTTTTGGTTATTTGGGCTCGTTTAATTAGGTAAAAGGTATGTGTATAACAACCTAGAATTTTCATCAAATGCAAAATCAACCTATTTTATTAAGATCACAATTGTACGGGGAAATTTTTCGCTTTATTACATTACTTGCATTACCAATATCTCAATATGCAATGTAACTTGCATAACTAAAGTAGACAAGCTCACGCAACCTACCAATGCCTATTTATATGTCAATCAAACATCATAACATGTCAAGTCAATATCCTAATATCATTATTGCAAAGTACATTACTCATATAATGTACCATATGCAAAGTTATATCAAGACAGGCTTTAAACTGTTATCGTATGCCTTTAAACCCTAATTTCATGAAAGATTAATATCTAAAGTGAATGCACAAGCTACTAAAGCATATGTACAAGTAATATAACATCTCATTTGAAATATAAACTCCCTCCAAGTCAAAGTACAAGTCTTTAAAAGCTTAATGTACAAGTCATTAAGCATGACATCCAAAATAGCCGTTTTACCTCCGTATTCATTCTAGTTTCTTCACCACCACTTTTGTACAAGCTAATACACTCAATATACAATGTGTAAACCCTAATTATTCTACTCATAAGCTCTCCTACATATTTTTACACTCAAAACCCTAATTCAAAATCTAAAAACCCTAACCCGAGCAAAATACTAAACCATGACCCGTTTCTTGATTTTTATCCATTGTAAACCCAAACCAACACTCAAATAAGTTGTAATAACTTAATTTACAACATTATCAATCACATTCCATCATCATTTCATCATTTTACTTCAATTGTATGCGAATTAAATCCAAGAAACCCTAATTAAACCCTAACTTGAACTTTTGACCCGTTTACTCGTTTTCACCCATTTTAAACCCAAACCACCTATCAAATCTTGTTAATAACCCTTATTACAAACCTTACAAACATTAATCCACACTTATACCATCAATTTACTCGAATTCTAAGCTCAAAAACCCTAAACGAGCCCTAATATACCCGTAACCTAAAATCCTTGCAATTTGACCCATTTTGAAAGTTTTTCTTGCAACCAAGCACCTCAATGACAAGCACCTCCATCCCTAAGCTGATTACAAGCACCTCTCCTAAATATCTAGTTAATTTCTTGGTACAAAAATGAGCCACATCACCCCTTTGTCTCCCTTTTTAACCGCGGCACCATAAGAGCCCAAACACCACTTCAAGCTAGTTTCTAGCTCTAGAAACTCATCACATAGCTTCTACTCATCACCCTCTAGCCCTCATACATGTCCTAACCTGGTCACAAAGTATCCCTTGGCCTCCAAGCTCATTTCGAGTATAAATAGGGGCATAAACTCTTCATTCTAACTCATCCCCCACTTCCTCCTCTATAACCCTTAATAGCAGCAATCATTTGCTCAAAGAAGATCCTAAGAGTTACTAATAAGTCTCAAGAACAGAATTGAAGCAAAAGAAACCAAGAAAAGAAGCCCGGGAGTCGTTATTCTAGGCGTACGAAGCTAAAAGACTTTGTTAAGTCTTGAAAGAATTTGAATTAAAAACCTACGCGTTTTCGTTTTAAAACCCTAATTCGACCCGTTTTGATTTCTGGGTTAACGAATCGTTATTTTAAACTTTCGTTACGTTAAATTATCTTATTTTAGCTTATATTAGTAAGCTATAACCTGCAAATATCTTTTGTAATGTTAAAAATAGCTTGCATGTAAATTAGGACTAGTTTTGTAATTATTTTCATGCAAAGCGGTATATATCGTAACTTTCTGAAACTTATAACAAAAGGGACTGAAAATGTCATTTTATTAAAGTTGTAACATAAGGTCTATTATGTCACTTTCCAAAGTACAAGGTTTTTACTTGTACATCTTTTAAACTAAAAGGACCAAACTTGTAAAAGTGAAAACTCCAAGGGTATATTTTTACCACATTTTTCATTCTTAAGGGTCTAAAATGTAACATTTTGAAAAAGTGTAGAAATGTGTTCAAAACCTTATAAGACATAACTTTAATTAACGCTTGACGTGCTTATCATTTCCAGTTATTAAGTAAAACACTTAAAACCGATTATATTATAACTATTATATAAAATCATAGATCGATGTGCTTTAATAAAAATCCTTTCCCAAACTATATCGTGGGAGCTTCATATTAATGGGTTTTATACTTGGTATTACGTTCTGACTGAGTTTGTTTGTGTTTACGATTTAAAGTGCCCTAGCTCTCAAAACGATTACTGAATGCCTCTGAATTATATGGCCCTAACGGTGATACAAATACCCATAATAATTCATACAAGTTATACATTATACTTAGATAAAGTTTTGAAACATAACAATCAAACTAAGACTTGACATATTACCCCAGGTTTCTTGTGATGAAGCCGTTACTTTCATTCCATATACCTTTGCTATCAATCAATTTCCCTATACTCGTTAAGGTGAGTTCATAGCCTCGCATTTCAATCTTTCAATTGTTTTATAAACCCGCGAGGGGGATACATGCTATAAACCATGAATGCAATTATATTCTGTATGCTGACCTGATTTATTATTGCCTAAGTAACTATTTTGCCTTTAAGTCCCTAATATCATGAACCGTTAATTACTCTACGGACTGAGTGCGAATGTTGTGAATAGACCTATTTGGGATTGGCCTCCCCATTGGTGTACCCAGTCATATCGGTAACCAATTGCACACCATTAGAATATAATTGCGAGTGTTTTGGCAAAGGCACCCATTGGGGCTATAACGTTTGATTATTATATATCCTAAGGCTTCGGATTCATGAGCTAATGGCAATAATATTGTTTTACAAATAACGGGTGTATAACAACATAACCTAATATCGAATTTGCATTCAAATTATTTAACTTAAACCTATGAATATCACTCAACATTTGTGTTGACTTTTTAGCTAGTTTTATCTCAGGTAATTAAGCAACTTATGGCACGGAGTGGCGAGGACTTGAAGATGGCAAAACTGTTATCATTCAAACTTTGTGTTTTAGATTTTGGAACCTTTCGTTTGTAAAAACTCTGATGAAATAATGAATGATAACTTAGTTTTCAAAAAGGACTCTTTTTGATTCATTTTCTATGATTATGACTATTGTACCTTGAAGTAATACCCCAGATTAGCTTCGCTACTATAGAAAAAAATGTAGGGGTGTGTACAAAAAACTAAGAATGATTAAAGCTAGATTTTTATCTACGTGACTAACATCATGAATAAAGAGGGAGTTATGAGTAATCGTACCTTTACCAATGATCTTGCTTTTAGTATTGCTACCAAACAACACATTACCTCCGTCAATTTCTTTATAAGATGAGAATAGTGTAACACCCTCAAATCTGAGTACGCAGCGGAATGTTGAATATCCGAGGGCGTTACATTTACGGATCAATAGCACAAGATATGAGAACGACCACTAAACATGTCGTTTGAAAAAGATACATTGGATTAACAAAATACTTGTTTGTTACATAAGCCTATGGCTTCAAATTGTTCAACAATATAAATAAAGATTCCGGTTTATAACAATTGTCCCCCAAAATGTAATAAGACCCTAAATCTTAAGTGTTGACTCTTCAATTATTGACTTCCAATGTATCATCGCACCTCGTGCCTTATTGACCTGAAAAACATGCTTAAAACGTCAACATAAAGTTGGTGAATTCATAGGTTTATGTAAATCAATTGTAGGACCGCAAGATTTCCAAGTGTATGATTAAGCAACAAATGCAAACATCATAAAAAGTAATTATGTTTTCCTAAGCTCATGACACTGAAGCTCGACATATATGAATGCAAATATATTTGCCAACAAGTGTCCGTAGAAATGATGTAGCTTACCCCGCAACATGCCTAAAATTGACATGGTATGCGTTCGTTCCCAGTGATAGCTAGTCACCCGAACGGGGATTGTCAATCCCTAATAGATCTATTCATAACATTCGCGCCCACATAATGTAATTCCCAATCACATCTATGCAATTAACAGTTCATGATCATGGACATAATGGGTTATGGTAACTTAGGCAAACACGTAATCATGGTATAAAAGTACACTTGCATCCAATTTTGTAAAACAAGCATGTTCTCACACCAAGGATGTAAATCTTTAAATAACAGTAAAACTAGGGCGTACGAACGTCACCTAGGAAGGTATGTCCTTGATTGATATTAAAATATCGAAGCAGTAGTGAATCACACCGTCAATTACCTAAGTAAATACGGTCAAGTCTTAGTCTACATATTTAGGCTAACGACTCAATGTATAAACTATAACAATTTCTAGTTTATATATACTGTTATCACTTGTGGTGGTGTACACGTTTATTGTATTTTGTTTTCCTCTTTATGATCTAGGAAGGTGATACGACGATATACCTTTTATGTTTACAAGGTTGTTTAATTATTTATAAATAAAATAGCACCTATTTATCATTTGCGTGACTTTAGTTATATAAGTATCCGTATTATATCACGACTAGTCCGATACCATAAGTCTTGCTAAGTCACACAATGTGAATTACAAGATACATTTTAAGAGTCCTTCGCATTATCCTTGTGATTTTGCCAGAACATCAGAGTGAATTCATTCACAATGAAGATGGAAATCCTGCTTGAGCCAACATCAAACAAGCTCATGGTAGGTAACTTGTGCGATTCTTTATGAATCAAACTTGTGACAACTGGAAAGAAACGATGGTGCGATTCTATAAGAATCAAACTTGTTCCAGGAAATGGATCAACGGTTGTTAATGAATTTTTGAAATGATAAACACTCTCGGTGTGTCACAAAAACAATTTTGTAAGTGATACACCGATTGATTTTCAAATCAATTTTCTATATCAATCGGTGAGATAGTAACTCACTGGTTCACTCTTATCGTGCTGTCTGCTTTGAGACGTTCCGATAATGAGAACATGCTGAGTACGATGAATCTAATACTTATGTGTTAGAAAGATTCAATACTACAGCTGGAAATCCTGTCAAGAAGATTCTTCTTAAATTGAATCTATCTGATCACAGGTCGATCCTCACGGATCCGAAGGTTTCTCCAACCAAACCTGGGCGAATGACAAAGCCATATTCGTCCCCCTGCTTTATTGCTAACTGTTTTATGCAGGCTATTTAAAATGGTGGTGGAGGTCCCTGATTCCAGCTGGCTCACAAGATCCATAGCCACATGCTCATACCCGACCGACAAACATAAAGACATCATGAAAGCTCAAGTACATGTTTCAAGACTTCCGCTACTCTGATACCACACATCTTTCTCGAAGTGTCGAAGTGTTAAAGTTAAAGAATTTCAAGAAAGATGCAACATTAAAGCTTTCCAAGAACGGTATGAGCATGTCGGTCCAGAAGTTGCAAGTTCACAAGATGGGAAAATTACAAGATGGCAAAGAGATTGTGCTTGGTTGATGATCTCAAGATGCTCAAGATCACAATGTCAAATACAAGTTCAAGGAACAAGCTCAATCCAAGAAGTCAATGATCACTACAACATATTCACAAGAGAAAGTCAAGAGTACGAGCTAAAGACTAAAGATAAAGCATAGTATGCTAGGTTTAAAGTTCTTTAAATTGGAGTGACCTCCCTTAGGGGGAGATTGTTGGAAACACGAAAAGTGTCGGTCACTTCCAAGTTGTAACAGGTCTTAGCTCGTAGTTAGTTAAAAGGATTAGATTAGTAATCTAGTCCGCCCAAGGCCCATGGGAGGCCCAACTTAGCCCATGGCCGGCCACATTAGGCTATATATATCCCCTCTCCTAGCCTTGGAGAGGGTTGGTTGTTCCATTTTTCCATATCTCATTTTATACAATTCATCCATTTTCCATCCTATCTATCTCTAACATCACAACCCACATCTCACTCTTGTTCTTGGTTTGATCATAAGATTACTAGTATTCTACAAAGGGATTTATTAGGACAAGTTTTAATTAGGCAATGTTGTACATGTACTTTTAAGGATTATTATAAGATTTGGTTAACTAGTAAATCACCAAGGACGATTTTTGTGTGGGTTTTCTTGTCCACATTCGGCATTCAAGAGGTATTAACACAAGATTTGATTAAATCTTGTGTTTAGGTTTTTAAAATGGTTATTGGTTTGAGTCTAGGCGAGTCTAGGTATTTCCGTGGTGTGTCTAAGTGTATTTTATTGCGAAACGTAAGCCATTTACGTGACCAATAAAAAAAATAAAATGAGCCAAGTCAATAATTATCGTCCTAATAATTATTAGACACTTGCTTGACGTAAACCTTAATTTATTTGGTGGCCGTTTACGTTAAACAATTTATTTCTAGTCTACGCGATTTAGCTTAAAGTCAAAATTAAGAGTAAACGCGTATCGGACTAAAATAAATTGTGACCATTAATAGAGTCGTATAATGACATGAAAATGAGAAATGTTACAGTCTCCACCCGTTAAAAGAGCTTTGTCCTCAAAGCTTAAGACCTTGTAGTAGATGACGAAGCCCGGTTTGTGAAGAGATGTGGGTATTTCTTCTTGAACGAATCCTCACGTTCCCAGGTGAACTCAGGGCCCCGCCTAGAGTTCCAGCGAACCTTAACCAATGGTATCCGGCTTCGCTTCAATCGTTTGATCTCCCGTTCCATAATTTCAACGGGCTCTTCCACAAACTGGAGCGTGTCATCAACGTGAACACCTTCCAACGGCATGGCTAACGGTTCGTCAGCGTAACATTTCTTCAGATTAGACACATGGAAAGTATGGTGAACTCTGCTCAACTCTTGGGGAAGTTCCAGCTTGTAGGCAACCTTCCCAACTTTGGCTAACACCTTGAAAGGTCCGACGTATCTCGGATTCAGCTTGCCCCGCTTACCGAAACGTACAACCCCTTTCCAAGGTGAGACCTTGAGCATAACTCTGTCCCCAACCTTGAACTCCATCGGCTTTCATTTCCGATCGGCGTAGCTCTTTTGTCGATCCTGAGCAGCTTGCATCCTCTGCTTGATCAGGACGATCTTTTCCGTTGTTTCTTGGATCAATTCTGGACCAGTCAGTTGGGCTTCCCCAACCTCGGCCCAACACACCGGTGATCGACATTTTTGACCATACAGTGCCTCATAAGGGGCGGCCTTTATGCTAGCGTGATAACTGTTGTTGTATGAAAACTCGGCCAATGGCAAATGTTTAACCCAGCCTTTGCCAAAATCGATCACGCAAGCACGTAGCATGTCCTCGAGAGTTTGAATGGTTCTCTCGCTCTGGCCGTCAGTTTCTGGATGATACGCAGTGCTCATACTAATATCTGTACCCAAAGCTTTCTGAAATGATCTCCAGAAATTTGAAGTAAATCTTCCATCATGATCACAGATAATTGAGGCAGGTATCCCGTGTCTTGCCACTATCCTGTTCAAGTACAACCTTGCCAATTTGTCTAATGGATCATTTTCCCTTATTGGCAAGAAATGGGCAGATTTGGTAAGTCGATCCACGATCACCCAGATGGTGTCAAAACCTTGCGACGACTTAGGAAGCTTGGTGATAAAATCCATCATGATATTATCCCACTTCCACTCGGGTATCTCAGGTTGTACTAGCAATCCCGATGGCCTTTGATGTTCGGCCTTGACCCTCGCACACGTCAGGCATTTGCTAACATACGTGGCGATGTCTGCCTTCATATTGGGCCACCAATATAGCTTTTTCATGTCTTGATACATCTTTTCTGAACCGGGATGGATAGAGTATTTTAACTTGTGAGATTCGTGCATAATCACGGATCTTAAATCTCTATAGCAAGGCAACCAACTCCTGCCGTGTAAACATAAGGTTCCATCGGCACGTGGTTCCAATCTTTCCTTGGGTATATCCCTTCTGATTGTACCGCCTACGTCTTCATTCACGAGATTCTCTGGTTTCTGGGCTTCGATCTGAGCTTCTAATATTCGTTTGGGAAGATCCAAGCCAATTGTCATAACTAAGGCTCGAACCCGCAATGGCTCAATCCATTCCTTACGGCTCAACGCATCGGCCACTATGTTTGCCTTCCCCAGGTGATAACGAATGTCTCAATCGTAATTACTTAGCAATTTTAGCCAACGGCGTTGCCTCATGTTAAGCTCCTTCTGATCGAGAATGTGTTGTAGGCTTTTATGGTCGGTGAACACGGTGCATCTTATTCCGTAAAGATAGTGTCTCCAAATTTTTAGAGCAAATACCATCGATCCAAGTTCTAAATCATGAGTGGTGTAGTTCTTCTCGTGAACTTTTAGTTGTCGAGAAGCATAAGCAATCACCTTCTCTCTCTGCATCAATACAACACCTAAACCCTTGTGTGACGCATCACAGTAGACCACAAAGTCTTCGCTTCCTTCAGGTAAGGCCAGAATTGGCGCGCTGCATAAATTCTGCTTTATTAACTGAAAAGCGTTTTCTTCCTTTTCTCCCCAGTCAAACTTGATTCCTTTCTGAGTAAGTTTCGTCATTGATTTAGCAATTTTCGAAAATCCTTCGATGAACCTTCGATAGTAACCAGCAAGACCTAAAAATTGGTGGATCTCCGTTGGTGTCTTAGGAGATGCCCAATCTTTGATAGATTCTATCTTGGCTGGATCCACATGTATGCCTCTACTATCAATGACATGTCCGAGAAATTGTACTTTCGGAATCCAAAATTCACATTTTGAAAATTTGGCGTACAGCTTCTCTTTCTTAAGCAATTCTAAAATGACCTTGAGATGTTCTTCATGCTCTTTCTCGTCCTTTGAATAAATGAGTATGTCATCGATGAAGACAATTACGAACTTATCCAAGTAAGGCTTGCACACTCGGTTCATGAGGTCCATGAATACCGCAGGTGCGTTTGTCAGTCCGAATGGCATAACCTGGAACTCGTAATGGCCATACCGAGTTCGGAATGCCGTCTTTGGAATGTCTTGCTCTCGCACTCTAAGCTGGTGATATCCTGATCTCAGATCTATTTTCGAATAAATACTGGATCCTTGAAGTTGATCAAACAAATCGTCGATCCTTGGGAGTGGATAACGATTCTTTACTGTCAGTTTATTTAACTCACGGTAGTCGATGCACATCCTGAATGACCCATCCTTCTTTTTGACAAACAAGACCGGGGCTCCCCAAGGTGAGGAACTAGGCCTTATGAATCCTTTGTCGGAAAGTTCTTGTAATTGTTCCGATAATTCCTTCATTTCGGATGGAGCCAATCGATACGGTGCTCGAGCTACGGGCGCGGCTCCTGGAATTAAGTCGATTTGGAATTCCACTGGTCGAGCCGGAGGAAGACCTGGCAAGTCCTCGGGAAATACTTCAGGAAAATCTCGGACGATTGGTACGTCCTTTATTTGTTTTCCTTCCGACTTGTCCTCCTCTTTCTTGGCGGATATCTGCGCCAAAAAGACCTGGCATCCTTTGGCCATGTACTCTTGAGCTTTTGAACACGAGATAACTGTCAACCGAGATTCTCTCCCGTTGCTACTTTCGTTGCCACAAAAAGTCAAAGTTTCATTCCCATAGGGGACTTGAACAAGTTTCTCATCGCACACGATCACGGCGTGACATCTTCTTAACCAGTCCATTCCGATAATGACATCGAAACTACCCAGTTCTACGGGCATTAGATCTATGTTGAACGGATGGTCTAAGAAATTTAAAGTGCAACCTCGTATAATAGTGTCTATCCCGACTAATTTCCCATCAGCTAATTCGACATCATAACAATTTTCTAATGGAGTTGGGGCGATGTTAATCAAGGAACTAAATGCAGTGGATATAAAGCTTCTATCGGCACCAGTGTCGAATAAGATAGATGCATAGTGGTTATTTAAGAGGAACGTACCCGTGACGACATTAGCATCAGGGTTTCCCGATGCATTTCCTTTCTTTTCTACATTCCCAACTGCATAAACCCAGCCTTATGCATTCCTATTTCCTCCATCCTTATTCTTTAACTTATGACAATCTCTCTTGACATGCCCTGGTGCTCCACACTCAAAACAACCATTTCCCTTAGGAGCTATCCCATTGCCCTTCTGAGTATTAGCCACATTTGTATTACCAGTACTCCTGCAATCGCGAGAAAAATGCCCTACTTTGTTGCACTTGTGGCATTTCTGGGTGTACGAGCCATTATGGTGAAGATGGCCCTTGGTGCACTTGGGCAAAGATCCCCCATAAGGCTTCCTTTCTCCTATCCCCGTATTGTAGACCTTGGCGACGTTCTGTGATAAGTGTAGAATACACATATCTATTTATGCTTAAAATAACCCAATTAAACCCAAAACAGTCCAAAAATGGCAAAAATTGGATAACTATCACTTAAAGGAGTTACGTTTGTAGTAACTTAGTGTCACACGAGAAGCAGATTGGATAATTTCAAGAGGTGTTTGTTACTTCTTATACTTATGTGGGTAGGGTATAGAGTTACGTATAGATTTAATCTGGCACCGTTATTCAATCTCAACCAGTGTAAGCTTTAAGTAAAAAATTTGGGGATTTCACTTCATTTTTCAAGTTTGGTATATCGGGTTTACTTTACAAGTGATCACAACAATAGCCGACAGAATTCGAGGTTGGTAAAAACAAGCCAAAGAGTTTCAAGGTTGAGATGTAATCAGCAATTCTCACTGCATTTCAAGACACAAAGGTACTTCACAGTCTATGCCAATTTTCTCAAGGTTTCTTCAACGACTTTCATATACAAAGACCTTGATCTATCCAAAGTTTTCTTGATTCTTGCTTCATCTCTCTCTACGATTTCATGAAGAAAACGGGTGTAATGGTTTGTTTGGATCTCAAGATTTGTGCTTAAGACAATAACTTCTCGAGTATATGGGCATACACGACAAATGATCTTGAGAGTTCACAACCATCATGGCGGGGAAAATGTGTACATTCGGACTTAGTGACTTTGATGTTCGCCATGTCATAAACTTCAGGGGGAAAGTAGTGTAGTACTACTTTACCAAATATAGGTTTATGAAGTATTCTGCATACGTGAGAAGAATTGTTGCTGATTTCTCGCATGCACTCTCGAACGAATATTCACCAAGCCCTAATGACAAGAAGCAGTGGTCGTTGGTGTGGTTTGACTTCTATAAATTCCGCTGTGCACGTCTATGACAAGTAGAAGACTGTTCAAGCTACTTTAAAGTTTCAGAATCTACTTAAGTTAGGGATATTGGTTTGGGGGGAAGCTGTTTCAGAAACTTCGCCAAAAAAAAAAAGGTTTAGTTGATGAAGAAAGCTTTTCAGACATGCTGCAATGGAATTGGGGGGAAGGTTTAATCAGTTCATGCATACTACAATGGTTTTCTGTACAAGGGTAAAAGACAATGAAGAGATCCAAAGCTGGAAGTACAAGCTCTTCAGGACAAGGAGAAACTCACAAGGACAAACTTCAGCTTTGAAGTGCTTTGGAAGACTTTATTTCTGTTTGTAATTGTACAGGATAGGACATTGTTTGGAAATTCCTATGTGTCCACATATTGGGGGAAGGATTGTTAGCCCTTAAAATATGGTGGGACTATCCGGAATTACATTAGTTCCATTTATTGTGTGACAATATAGGGACTAAAATAATGGACTAAGTATGATAAGTTGTATGTCATAGGACGATAAATACCCCCTCCATAATTCCATGGAGGGGTGAAGTGGGAAGTCCACATTGTTATGTGTTGGAAGTGTGTGTGTTTTCTCTCAACACACACATCTTCCCATCTCTTTTCACCTTAAACTCTAATAATATGGCTATTCATCTTTTTCATTATACCCAACCTCCTGATCTTGTTTTAATTCCCTTGTTCATATGTCATTTATGTTTCAACAGTGATCAAATAACCAAGGTAAACTAAACGTTTTATCGAACGATGCTAAAAATTAAATTATTATAGGAATTACATGGTGTCTTCTATGGAATCGTGATCGATGCTTGACCTTTGGCTGCTCTTCTTCTCTTTAGAAAATCATCTTTTATGTGTATGGTATATAGAATATGATTTTGCACACTGAAAACTCGTTTTTGAGTCTTCTATTTATAGTGTCTAAAAAAGACTAGATACACCGTATTGAATGAGATCAATACGGCGTATATGGGTGTTTTTCTTGGAGTGCGTGCTAAGTTTATAATCAATTAGATATAACTTCCCAAATTATATTTATTCACCAAATCTCTGAATGTCTATCTAGCTGGATACGGCGTATGAAGGAACTTGGATATGCCGTATTGGGAAGTGAGAATGCACGTTTTCTTATGAAGTCCAGGCGCTGATACGCCGTATCTTCTTTCCTGGATACGGCGTATTGAGTAGAAATAAGAAATCTTCAAATATTATCGTTTAAGCTCCAAAAAGTGCGCCTTTTAGCATGTCTTCACAAATCACTCTGTAATTACTGCAATTTACAACTTTAAGCAATTAAGTAACGATTCTTGCAATAATTATATAAAGGTGAATAATTTATTCGGGATAAATGATAGTATAAATGTAACGTTATTTGATGTCATCAAAGCGTTATTTATATTTTTTGATCTCTCTATGTTTTGAAGATGACAAAATGTAAAAACATTCTACGATAAGAATAAACGTATACACGTTATTAGTCGTAAACTTCCATTTTGACGTAAAACACTTAAGGTATGTATAAACAAATCATTAAACATGATTAGTGATCAAATATAATCTTTTTATCTTAAAGATTACATTTTTACAATTGTAATATAACATTTTTATGAAAGTAAAATATACAAAATGTTTTCAATAATTAAAGAAATGTTTTAATTAATAATAAAAATTCAAAATATGATTTTCCTCCAAAACAGATATTTCTAGATCAGATAATAACTTCCTCACTAAAAGACAAAAAGGAGAGCGTCTACCTAGGGGTGGCCCCCTGATAGGTAAAACGGCCTTCAGATATATCTGGGACCTGTTGGGGTCAGTTCTTGAGCCCTTCAGTCTCTCAGTAGATTTAAACATAAAATCCCCTAAGTTTTACGCAGCTGAAGTCTTTTAGTTTTAGTCGCTGAAGTTTCTTCAGCTTCAGCTCTTCAGGTCCTTAGAAGATTAGGAAGTGGATGCAGCGGATTAGAAATTGAAGAATGCCTATGTAAAGAGCTTCAGTTCAGCGTGGTCGACAATTCCAAGCTAAATGTTGTCTATCTCCTTAACAGAAGTCTGAAACGTTTTGTTTCACTTCTAGAAGGTTTACAAGGCGGGAAAAGAATGCTTTTTAAGTCAAATGGAAAATAAAGAAGAAGAAGAAAATCTCCTTGGATGATAATGACTTACTTCTAAAGTTCGGTATATTGATTTGTCGTTTTGGTGTGGTTGTTAAATTATGATTCAAGTTTTAAATTTATATTTCGCTGACTTAACCAAAAACAACACTTTAACGGGCAGTGTACCCGGTCGATGGGAGTTTCGTGGTAAGTAAGGTGTCGATCACTAAGAGCGAGAAACACTTCCAACTTATTAATACTTTAGTTTTTCTAATCTAAGTTAGTCTAATCAAGTCTAAACCTATGCTAAACCTATGTTAATCCTAAATCTAATGGATAAAGGGAGTTTTCAACTTGAGAGACTGGCACAGGTTTTGTGGTGACTAAAATCAATTCAAGACACTAAAACACACGCACGCAAATTAACAAAAGATAAAAGAGAGGTCTAGCCAAATATAAGAAAACTGTATTAACCATTATTAATCCAATCAGAACATTAGTTTGTTTATTTAGTGCAATGATTACTTATCTCAAAGCAGCATATCAATCATTATAGGACTTAGGCGGGGTATTCTTCCTTCAGACCCTAGACACGTACAAATTCTATCACAATTAACGCATCCGGCATATATAAGCATCCCTTCTTTGCTGATGATGAATCTTCTCATGGATTAAAGCAATGATGATCTTGTTAAACCCTAGCTCATAGAGACTTTACCCACTTACTGGTTAACGGCAATTCATACACTAGTAGTCCACTAACCAAGTCTTTACCAATTGATTAAGAACATACTCGTTGATACCAAGGTCACCTTATGGCTCAACTAAGCTCATAATCTAAGGGCAAAGATAGGTCATTATTTGTGATCCTATTGGTCTAGATGTATAAATTATTATATGGAGAGATATCCTGGCATCTAGATTACTTGGTCTGTATCACTAGATCTAGTTGAATGATTGGTCACATACAAAAGCACGTAAACAAGTATAAATTGATAAACATAAACAAGCAATCAACGATAAATTAAGAAATCTGTAACATTTCTCAATTTCAGGTCATTTTACGACTCCTATTAAATTGTCACTATTTATTTTGATCCGATACGCGTTTACTTTTAATTTTGCTTTAGAGCTAAATCGCGTAGAATAGAAATAACCATTTAATGTAAACCTGGGCCTATTCAAATTAAATTAAGGTCCACATCCACCAAGTAATAAATAATTATTAAGAAGATAATTTAACTTTGCGTGGTTTTATTTTTATTGGTCACGGGTATAAAAGGGTTACGATTTCGCATAATAAAATACATTTGGACATACCCTAGAAATACCTAGACTTACCTAGACTCAAACCAATACCCACTTTGAAACCTTAAACACAAAAATTAAATCAATTTTGTATATGTGACCCACTAAGGGCCGGTTACACACACAAACACACCTAGAAAATCTCCTAATGATCCTCACAAGTACTTGTACATCTCCTAGTTAATTAATATGTGTCCTTAATGTCTCCACTAACCCATTACACATTGGATAATAACCAATGAACCCTCCCTTGCCCCTTTAGGTCACGGCAAACATGGCATGTATAGTAAAAATCCTTAGATTTCTGTATTCTAACAAATCTATTGTTACAAATATACTCTAATTAAGACATGTACTTGAGTGGTTTAACAAAACAAGGTGTAGTTAACTAGAAACCACAAAACCACTTGTGTTAGGGCACGGTTTGGTTTGTTCATGTGACTAGGAATTGTAACTAGCTCATTTCCTATAAATACTCACTCACACATACACTTGAACACTTCTAAAACCCTCAAAACTTTCCCTCAAAGCAAAAGCTATTCTCATTAATCCCTCTTACATTCGGCTACCTTATAACCGAACCCATACACGCCCCACATTCTTCCTAAGGACACAAGGTGCTCTTGGGTTAGCATACAAGAGATTTAAGAAGTGTACACGAGCTAGGGTTGGGCATTTATTAAAAGTATGAAGCTTTGGGATTTGGTTATTGGTCACGTTTTTCACCGTTGATTGCCCATTACTCGCATTACCTAAACAAGGCGCTAGGACTTTTGTAAGTCACATTCAAACTCATGACAATCTAATTATGCGTATTCTTTTCGTAATGACTAGGTTATGGGTCAAATGTATGTATGTATAGCACACTAACTTGAGAACACGCATGATAAATGAATTAAGGACGCATGATGCGTATTATGAATACACTTAACAACTGGTGTGGTGGTAAAACTATAAAGGAAACGAGTAACGTGTTTAGTAACAAATAAGGTTTTGAAAACCATCCGTTATGAGAAAAACCATACGTAAACTCTTAAGGAAAAACATGACACAATGGCTTTGGAAGGCATTACAGGGACTTTAAACAAATGTTTGCATGGGTTACACGACTAGTATATAGGGGCTAACAAACGAAATATAATTGCTAAGACTATTTTCGAATCCTATATATAGTTAGAGAAACCAATGGACCTCTCACGATCCAACATGCTACGTTCGGGCCCAACCGGCCCAACGACCTATTAGTGAAGGCTCTCAACTTACAATGAAGACCCTATGAGCTTATCGAGGGCTTATATGAAACTTGAACCCGTAGGATAGAATCAAATGTTTAAGAAAACTTACGGGCCACAATCGGGCCCAATAAGGCCGAACAAGCCCAACAGGCCCAACAGTAGGACCCACAAAGTGGTAATAAGCTCTATGAGCTTATTAAGGTGACCTACGAGCTTATTGAAACTTATATAGGCCCTTATACCCTTTAAAAACCAAACGACCCTTAATGGACCTTGGTACTAATTTTCAGTAAATGGTTGTTGGGCCAACGAGCCTAATAAGCTCAAAATAAGCTAATCCTAGATTATCAATAAGCCCATACGTTAGCAAACTTAAATACAGCTTCTTAACGAATGCATTTTTGTACTACTGCGGACTAAACTATATCACTTACTAGTAGTACCAGTGTGGTTACTACCAGTACTAATGACTTATTATTCTACCAAGGTAACTAATATGCTACCAGTAGTAATGACTATATCTACCAGTAGTAACCATTATAGTACTACCAGTACTAATGCCAATATTATTCTACCAAGAGTAACTAATATGCTACCAGTAGTAATGACTATATCTACCAGTAGTAACTATAAAGACCTAAATTTTATTTTTGTAAACTTAAAAGACTAATTATGTAATTATCAAAACTAAAGGGTTTACAGTGTAAATGTTTATATTTTTAAACTAGGGACTACAAGTGTATTATCTAGAGGCTTAAGGGTATATTTTGTTGATCAAAAGTGAAATAATAAAACGACTTCTTGAAAGAATCCTGTCGAATATTAATATATTCGGACATTAAACGGGTTTAATTTACGACTTAATAAATAAGTATATTTATTAAGAAAGTATATCCGTTTTCCCAAGAGCCATCAAACAATTTCAAATACATTAAACACGTACACCACCACACAAGTGATAACAGTATATATAAACTAGCAAATTTATTGTAGTTTATACATTGAGTCTTTAGCCTAAACTTGTAGACTAAGACTGGCCGTATTTACTAGTATTTTGACAGTGTGATTTCTACGTGGATATCATATTATCAATTTCCAGAGGACTATCCTCAGGTGAGTTCATAGCCCCATGTTTTACAATTATTTAAATGATTTACATCCTTTGGGGTGAGAACATGCTTTGTTTTACTAATTGGACGCAAGTGTACATTTTATACTATGATTTCGTGTTTGCCTGAGTTACCATAACCCATTGTCCATGATCATGAACTGTTAATTGCATAGATGTGATTGGGAATTACATTATGTGGGCGCGAATGTTATGGATAGATCTATTAGGGATTGACAATCCCCGTTCGGGTGACTAGCTATCACCGGGAACGAACGCATACCATGTCGAATTTGGGATGTTGCAGGGTTAGCACATCATTTA
This sequence comes from Tanacetum coccineum, assembly GCA_026074375.1. Taxonomy (NCBI): domain Eukaryota; kingdom Viridiplantae; phylum Streptophyta; class Magnoliopsida; order Asterales; family Asteraceae; genus Tanacetum; species Tanacetum coccineum. The sequence goes on along the minus strand of BQNB010059176.1, from coordinate 19,042 downwards.
CGGACACTCGTTGGCAAATATATTTGCATTCACATATGTCGAGCTTCAGTGTCATGAGCTTAGGAAAATGTAATTACTTTTTATGATGTTTGCATTTGTTGCTTAATCATACACTTGGAAATCTTGCGGTCCTACTATTGATTTACATAAACCTATGAATTCACCAACTTTATGTTGACGTTTTAAGCATGTTTTTCAGGTCAATAAGGCACGAGGTGCGATGATACATTGGAAGTCAATAATTGAAGAGTCAACACTTAAGATTTAGGGTCTTATTACATTTTGGGGAAAATTGTTATAAACCGAAATCTTTATTTATATTGTTGAACAATTTGAAGCCATGGGCTTATGTAACAAACAAGTATTTTGTTAATCCAATGTATCTTTTTCAAACGACACGTTTAGTAGTCGTTCTCAGATCTTGTGCTATTGATCCAATAATGTAACGCCCTCGGATATTCAAACATTTCGCTGCGTGCTCAGATTTGAGGGTGTTACAGATTGGTATCAGAGCCAAGGTTATAGAGAACCAGGTCAAAAGTATTGTCTGGACTATAACCATTTTCAAACACTTGTTTTCACAAATGGGATTTGCGAGGGACATACATGCATTACTTGTTTACATCTAGCACATATATGCTTACATGACATGCATTGCTTTAGCATTAGTAGGGTACTGAGTGCTTACATGATTGATATACGTGTATATAAATGATATTACGTATATTACTATAAGATCTTTATTATTAAAGCTTTACAAGGACATATCATATCGATCATTCCTATAAGTAATACTTATATAAGTTATTTTGTACTTTTTGCAAGTGTAATATGATCCCCTTCCGCGGACATCTGAGTTACCGACACTTTCGTTACCACCGACTCTTGGAGCCCGGGTGTTTTTTTGAGCCTTCTGGGGAAGCCGTATGATGAGGAGGTATCTGAGGGAGGAATTCTAGGGGTCTTCGTTATTTAGGATTCATTGACGGACTCCCGTACAACCAGTATAGCCCCACCATTACCGGTTTTCATACCCAGGCCCAAGGAGGATCCACAGACACGCTAGATCCTCAGGACGAGGATGAGCGTTGACCTCTTGTTGATAACAGGCATCAGGATCTTGTTACGTGCCTAGAGGCCTATATACCCTGAGTATATACATTGGAGGATGATGCATGAGTTTTCGGCTGGGAGAAGCAATCCTTCCTTTGATTCACCTAATGCTGAGTCACCTGAATATGTTACTAAGTCGGATCCCGAGGAGGATCCAGAGGAGTACGAGGATGATGAGACAGAGGATGGTCCGGTTGACTATCCTATGGACGGGGGAGATGATAGAGATGATGATGACGGCGATTCATCTAGGGATGACGCCAATGATGAGGACGAGGATGATGAGGACGAGGATGAGGAGGCGAGGAGGAGCATTAGCTCGGCCAACTCTACCTATTGTTTGTGTAGCTGTTGATGAGACTGTTTTCCACCTGAGGGAAAGAGCCTGGTTATACCAGCACCCTCCAATTGACATTACTATTGGGGCTAGGATTACCATCCGGCCTTAGGCTTCCATATCCCTTCCACCAGAGGCAGAGGTTGAGAGACTTCTGGCCATGACTACTCCATCACCATCACCATCATATCTCACTTATCCAACCACCCTCTTGTAGGGAAGCGCCTTTGCTAGTTGCATGGCCCTACCTGCACATTTACACCTTTATCTACCATCATCTGGGTGTCTAAACCAATCCAGACATCATTGATAACATTACACCCAGGTCTCCTTGAGCAAGTTACTGCCGAATTGCCACTACCACCATTCAATACATTACCACCACTTGTTGACCATAGGGTGTATTCCGAGTCTGAGAGCCCTCCGAAGAGGTTGTATTTGTCCACCCTAGGCTCTAGATACGAGGTTGGAGAAAGTTCCACTGCTAGACCTACCAGAGGTCGAGGGATAGATTATGGATTTGTCAGCACGGTAGATGCTGAAGAGAGACAGGGGATTAGAGATGTTGGGTACGGGATTAGGGATACTTGGGTAGATCCGGGCGGAGGAAGTTCTAGAGATAGCACCTATGACATGGGAGAGGTCAATACTAGGGTCACAGAGCTTGCTGAGCTCCATGAGCATGATACACAGGACTTGTATGCTTTACTAGAGTATGCTCAGGATAGTAGGTCTTGTATATCACAGCGAGTCGATATGGACTCGCAGCGGGTCGATCTACTTATGAGGGATAGGATGACTCTCCAGGAGACAGTATGGATGGTGGAGGAGGAGGCCTATGCTTCTCGAGAGGCTTGGGCTCACTCGATAGGATTGAGTCAGGCGACTCATCAGGAGCTTCAAACCCATCATGATCATGTGTATGCATACGAGACCCATCTCCAGGCTCATCAGACACAGCTACAGCTGCAGAGTACTCTCATTCAGACACAGCATCAGGTACATGAGACTCGTTTTCAGATGCAACAGGCTGAAGTTAGTCAGCCACTTCGGGGGGGGGGGGAAAACTACCGTAGGTGTCAGGGACCAGATGGGAGGGACACTCGAAGTCATTAGAGTTGGAGGCGAGGAGATGAGCGGACAGCAGGTGACCGAGTTATTAGGCACTACGAGAGCAGCAGAGGAGAGCTAGACAGTCAGGACCAGAGGCTAGGATTCCAGATCACCAGGATGCTTTTGGGGATGCGGCAGTCACATCTAGTGATCTATGGTTATTTGTATCTTGCTTGGTCATTGTTACAGGGACATTGTTAAGTATTAGGATTTTCCCCACTAAGCTAGCTTAGATCTTTTGTATTGTATCTTGTATCGAACAACTATTTCGTGTAAAATTTTAAAGTTATCAATGTAATAGATGTGTTATTTTGTACTTTATACCTTCTTGTGTTGATTATCTCGTCTATACATTATTATATTCTGTCATATAACCTCATGTTTTATCTTTTGCGATCTAGACGAATCGTGGCACCTACGACCAGAAGAGGACCAAATACCCCTGTTAACAACACCAACCCAAACAACATGACTCCAGAATCTATCCAAGCAATGATTGACCAAGCTCTTTTACGAAACTCCACCAATGGAGATGGAAGCCATAGTTTTGCCGGGGATATAACCGATCGAACGTGCAAATGCGCGCCCTGTGTTTTAACACTGACTTCTGAAGTGTCAAACCTTTGACTTTAAGGGGACTGAAGGCTACCAGTGGTCGGTTTAACTCGGTGGATTGAAAAGATGGAGAGTCAGTTTTCCATATCAGTGGTTGTGCCATTGAGAATCAAGTAAAGTTTTCCACCTGCACTCTGTTAAGTGCTGCTTTGACTTGGTGGAATGGTTAGATAATAACCTTAGGTCCAGAGGCATATGCAATGACTTGGGAAGTGCTCAAGAAAAAGATGACGGACAAGTATTATCCATAGGGTAAAATCAAGAAATTAGAAATTGAGCTATGGAACCTAAAGGTCAAGGGAAACGATGTTCCAGCATACACTGAACGTTTCCAAGAGTTAACCCTGATATATACCAAGTTTGTTTCCAATGAAACCGAGAAGGTTGACAAGTACATCAGTGGACTTCCTGACAACATTTATAGGAACGTCAAGTCTGCCAGACCCAAGACATTGGATGAGACTATTGAGTTGGCCATGTCTGATGGATAAGAAATCCGCACCTACGCGGAAAGGCAAAATCTGACAACAAGAGGACAAGGCTGATGATTCATCCAGAAACACCATGGTCCTACCAGCAGCAACGAACCCTTCAAAGAGGCCAAAATGTCGCCAAGGTCTACAATATGGGGGACAGGCGAAAAGGGAGCTGTATGGGCGGATCGTTGCCCAAGTGCACCAAGTGCCATCTTTACCACAATGGCCCGTGGCACCCAGAGGTGCAAAAGTACAACAAAGTAGGGCACTTTGCTCGGCGATTTGCAGGAGTGCTAGGTAACACAATGTTGCTAATACTCAGAAGGGCCAAGGGAGCTCCTAGAGGAAGGTTATTTTAAGTGTTGAGCACAGGGCTTTCCAGTCAAGTCTGCCAGACCCAAGACGTTGGATGAGACTATTGAGTTGGCCAACGACTTGATGGATCAGAAACTCCGTACCTACGCAGAAAGGCAATCTGACAACAAAAGGAAGGCTAATGATTCATCCAGGAACAACCATGGTTACGAGCAACAACCCTTCAAAAGGAAAAATGTCGTCAAGGTCTACAATATGGGGGCAGGCGAAAGGAAGCCTTATGGGGGATCTCTGCCCAAATGCACCAAGTGCCATCTTCACCACAATGGCTCGTGCACCCAAACGTGCCACAAGTGTAACAAAGTAGGGCACTTTGCTCGCGATTGCAAGAGTACTGGTAAAAAAATGTTGCTAATACTCAGAAGGGCAATGGGGCAACCCACAAAGGAAATGGTTGTTTTAAGTGTGGAGCACCAGGGCATTTCAAGAGAGATTATCCTAAGCTAAAGGATAAAGATAGAGGAAATGGGAATGCACAAGGTTGGGTTTATGCAGTTGGGAATGCAGAAAAGAGAGGGAATGCATCGGGAAACCCTGATGCCAATGTCGTCACGGGTACGTTCCTCTTAAACAACCACTATGCATCTATTTAGTTCCTTGATTAATATCACCCCAACTCCATTAGAAAAATTTTATGATGTCAAATTAGCTGATGGGAAATTAGTCAAGATAGACACTATTATACGAGGTTGCACCTTAAATTTCTTAGACCATCCGTTCAACATAGATCTAATGCCCGTAGAACTGGGTAGTTTCGACGTCATTATCGGTATGGACTGGTTAAGAAGATGTCACGCCGTGATTGTGTGTGATGAGAAACTTGTTCAAGTTCCCTATGGGAATGAAACTTTGACTTTTTATGGCAACGAAAATAGCAACAGGAGAGAATCTCAGTTGACAGTTATCTCATGTTCAAAATCTCAAGAGTACATGGCGAAAGGATGCCAGGTCTTTTTGGCGCAAATATCCACCAAGAAAGAGGAGGATAAGTCATAAGGAAAACAAATAAAGGACGTACCGATCATTCGAGATTTTCCTGAAGTATTTCCCGAAGACTTGCCAGGACTTCCTCTGGCTCGACCAGTGGAATTCCAAATCGACTTATTTCCAAGAGCCGCACCCGTAGCTCGATCACCGTATCGATTGGCTCCATCCAAAATGAAGGAATTATCAGAACAATTACAAGAGCTTTCCGACAAAGGATTCATAAGGCCTAGTTCCTCACCTTGGGGAGCCTCGGTCTTGTTTGTCAAAAAGAAGGATGGGTCATTCAGGATGTGCATCGACTATCGTGAGTTAAATAAAATGACATTAAAGAATCGTTATCCACTTCCGAGGATCAACGATTTATTTGATCAACTCTAGGGATGCAGTATTTATTCAAAGATAGATCTGAGATCAGGATATCACCAGCTTAGAGTGCGAGAGCAAGACATTCCAAAGATGGCATTTCGAACTCGGTATGGCCATTACGAGTTCCAGGTTATGCCATTCGGACTGACAAATGCACCTGCGGTATTCATGGACCTCATGAACCGAGTGTGCAAGCCTCACTTGGATAAGTTCGTAATTGTCTTTATTGATGACATACCGATTTATTCAAAGAACGATAAGGAACACGAAGAACATCTTAAGACAATTTTGGAATTGCTTAAGAAGGAGCAGTTGTATGCTAAGTTTTCAAAATGTGAATTCTGGATCCCGAAGGTACAATTTCTCGGACACATCATAGATAGCAGTAGGCATACTTTGGATCCGCCAAGGATTAAGCAATCTATCACAGATGGCAATCGAAATCGTCATCTCCTTTAATGACCCACCAACGAAGATCTGTTCCGCTAATTTTTAGGTTTGGCCTGGTTTAGTGTATCGAAGATTCATCGAAGGATTTGCGTAGATTGCTAAGTACTCAATGACGAAAACTTACTCTGAAAGGAATCAAGTTGAGACTTGGGTGAAAAGGTAAGAGTAATCCGTTTCTAGTTAATAAAGCAGGAAGTTGTGGCTTGTTGCACCAATTTTGGCTATACTGAAGAAGGAATCGTAAGACTTTGTTGGGTCTACTGTGATGGTTCACCACTAAGGTTTTGCTGATGTATTAATGCAGAGAGAAAAGTGTGATTGCTTATGATTCTCGATCAACTAAAATGTTCACGAGAGTGAACTAAACTACTCATGATTTAGAACTTGGATCGGTTTGGTCCATTTGCTTTGGTAAAAATATGGAGACACTATCTTTACGAAACCAGATGCACCGTGTTCACCGACCATAAAATCCTACAACACATTATCAATCAGAAGGAGCTTAACATGAGGCAGCGCCGTTAGCTAGAATTGCTAAGTGATTACGATTGCGACATTCGTTATCACCCGGGGAAGGCAAACGTAGTAGCCGATACGTTTTGAGCGTTAATAAGGAAACGGATCGAAAGCCCATTGGAGGGTTCGCGCCCCCTTAGTTATGACAATTGGCTTGGATCTTCCCAAACTAATACTAGAAGCTCAGATCGAAGCCCAGAAACCCAGAGAGAACCTCTGAAATGAAGACCGTAGGTGGTATATTCGATAGGGGGATATTACAAGGAAAGATTGGAACCACGTGCCGATGGAACCTTATGTTTACACGGCATGAGTTGGTTACCTTGCTATGGAGACTTAAGATCTGTGATTATGCACGAATCCCACGAGTCAAAATATTCTATCCATCTTGATTCGGAAAAGATGTATCAAGACATGAAAAAGCTATATTGGTGGCCCAATATGAAGGCAGACATTGCCACGTATGTTAGCAAATACTTGACGTTGTGCCAAGGGTTCAAGCCGCCCGAAACAATCAAAGGCTGTCAGGATTGCTCGTACAACTGATAGATACCTGAATGGATGTGGGATAAACATCACGATGGATTTTATCACCAAGTTCTAAGTCGTCGCAAGGTTTTGACACCATCTGGGTGATTGTGGATTGACTTACAAAATCTGCTCACTACTTGCCAATAAGGGAGAATGATCCATTAGACAAGTTGGCAAGGTTGTACCTGAACAGGATAGTGGCGAGACACGGGATACCTGCCTCATTTATCTGTGATCATGATGGAAGATTTACCTCAAATTTCTAGAGATCATTTCAGAAAGCTTTGGGTACAGATATTAGTATGAGCACTGCGTATCATCCAGAAACTGACGACCAGAGTGAAAGAACCATTCAAACTCTCGAGGACATGCTACGTGCTTGCGTGATCGATTTTGGCAAGGGTTGGGTTAAACATTTGCCATTGGCTGAGTTTTCATTACAATAAAGTTTTATTACGCAGACATAAAGGCCGCAACCTTATGAGAAACCATGTATGGTCTGAAATGTCGTATCACCGGTTGTGTGTGGCCGAGGTTGGGGAAGACCAAACTGACGGGTCCGGACATTAATCCAAGAAACAATGGAATAAGATGTCCTGATCTGTATACAAAGGATGCAAGCAGCTCAGGATACGACAAAAAGGGCTACGCGATCGAAAACGAAAAGCCGATGGACGTTTCAATGGTTGGGAGACAGAGGTTAATGCTTAAGGTCTCACATTAGTAAGGGGTTATACAGTTCGGTATGGGGCGATTGCTTGATCGATGATATGGTCAGACCTTTTTCATGGGTGTTAGCAAAAGTTAGGAAAGTTGCCAACATGCTGGAACTTCCTCAAGAGTAGTGTTAGAGTTCACCATACATTCCATGTGTCTAATATGAAGAAATGTTACGCCGACAAACCATTAGTCGTGCGTGTTAGAATGTAATCTGTTGACAATAAGCTCCAATTTGTGTGAAGATCCCATTGAAATTATGGTAACGGGAGATCAACGATTGAAGCGTAAGACGAGATACAATTGGTTAAGGTATGCTGAACTCTAGGCTGGGAGGCCCTGAGTGGTTCAACCTTAGGCTATGTGAGGGATTCAGTTCATAAAGAATATGTACCCACATCTCTTCACAAACTGGGCTTCATCATCTACTACAAGGTCTTAAGCTTTGAGGATAAAGCTCTTTTAACGGGTGGAGACTGTAACATTTCTCATTTTTGTGTCATTGTACGACATTTATTATCCGTCACAATTTATTTTTAGTCTCTGATACGACGTTTACTTTATAAATGTACTTTTAAGTTTAATTGCGTTGACTAGAAAATAATCCAATTATTGTTAAATGGGTCATTTCAAATAATTAAGGGTGCATCAACCTGTAGCAAATTATTATTAAGGAAGACTAATTATGTTATTTCTGTATTTTTATTTTATTTGGTCACGTAAAAGAGTCTACATTTCACAATAATGAATAATTTGGACATACCCGGATATACATAGACTTACCTAGGAACAACCAATACCCACTTTAAAACCTAATCACAAAATTAAATCAATTCTTGTTGGTTAAATACCCACTAGTAGACCGAATTATGGACGAGAACAACTAGAAAGATGCCTTAAATCTTACAGACTAAGTACAATGTACATCTAGGTTTTAATTAAGATTTGATTTCCCCCCCTCCCATTCTACAACATGTCTCTGTTTAGCTTAATCACAAGCGTTAAAGATCATTGATCCTTCCTTCCCTATTGAAAATCCACGCATACATATGTACTCCACAATATCACCTGAAAGAAATCTCCCATGAATTGATATAGTTACTGTGTACAAATTTCCCATTTATTATGTTAGTCCTAAATGTACTTCACTAAATCTATTATCACGCAATGGGTTTAATTACCATTTTGTGCTTCTTTTTCCTTTGTATTACGGCCACTTAAACACAAGACACCACACAGTAATAATAAGGATTTTAAGTTTCTAAGCATATTTCTTGTACATATATCTTGTTAATTAAGACATAGTACTTATGGTTTTTTAACCAAAAAACTATGTGTGATTAACCAAAACCACAAAACCGCACTATGTAGATAGGGCTACGGTCTTTGTTGGTTTTTTTTGGACTAGGAATTATTGTGTAACGAGACACGATTTCTTCAGTGATGATCACCTTCTTCCCATCCACTAGGGCTTGTAACTGTACTTCCCCATTGATAGTTTTTGCTTTGATAGTAGCCTAAAATTGTTGAATGCACAAAGTATATATAGTGGCATTAATTGTTAAAGCATATCTTATAGTGTGTGCATTAAGAGAATCCACAATCTGCTCAAATCCTTCACTTTTAGCAGGTTTAGCCAAAAATGCGACCATGTTATGAGTATCAGCAAACTTTAGGTTCGACATTGTGTTGGGTTTTAATGATTGATGACAAAATTGAGTTAGGGTTTGTGATTAGAGAGTATATGATTGAATGAAATTACTTAAATGAGTGAATGAAACCCTTAATCGAAGAATTTATGAAAATACCCTCAACAACACTAACGTTCACCAGCAGTTGTAAGTTATGCCTAGCAGCATTAACTTTCAACAGCAGTAGTAAGTTTATGCCTAGCAGCATTAACTTTCCCTAGCAGCATTAACTTTCTCTAGCAGCAGTAAGTTTATGCCTAGCATCATTAACTTTCCCCAGCAATTGTAAGTTTATGCCTAGCATCATTAACTTTTAACAGCAGTAGTAAGTTTATGCCTAACAGCATTAACTTTTAACAGCAGTAGTAAGTTTATGCCTAACAGCATTAACTTTCCCCAGTAGCTGTAAGTTTATGCCTAGCACCATTAACTTTGAATCGCCAGCATTAACTCCAATTCCATTCTAATCAGCTTTTCCATCATCAAATTAATATTTTAGCTTACAAAAACTCTCTGTCTGTTTTTGATTTCTCTCAATTCTTTTACTCACTAAATCACTCTGTCTGTTTTTATTTCATATAGCTCTCTTTCTGTTTTTCAACTCACAAATTCTCTTAATTCTTTTTCTTACTAAATCACTCTGTTTGTTTTTATCGTACAACTCTCTTTCTATTTTTATTCTTACCAACTCTCTCTTTTTCTCACCATTTTCATAATCAAGATTTTAAAGATTGAACATTCCAATACTAGCAATTATAACTCGACAGGATTAACATGCATTATTAAGTATAACTAGCAACACTAATTATACTTAACAGTAAAAACTTTTAATGATATGAATAACAGTACTAATTCATACAAATCTACAAAAACATAAAGAGATAAAAGATTTTAGAGATTTAACATTCCAATACTAGCAATCAAATATTGAAACTACTTACATCAAAAGCTTTTGTAAGTAAATCTGCAACATTCTTGTTAGTATAGATTTTAACCATTTAAATCAACTTATTTTCATTGCAATCCCTAATAAAGTGATGTCTAATCTCTATATGCTTTGTTTTTAAATGAAAAACATGATTTTTAATTATGCAAATAGTATTGTTATTGTCAATAAAGATTTGGTATGCAAGAAAATTGTACCTAACCCATAACAAGTAATTGATTATGAATCCAAAGCCTTGTTCCCACAGCAACTTGAAGCAAGCCACATATTCAGATTTATGTTTTGAAGTTTGCAACCAACAGTCCTTTTCTTGAATTGCCATGATATTAATCTACTTTCAAGGAATTGACAACATTCCTGTGTAAGACCATTTCCTATCCAAGCTGGCTCCTAGCGCGATAATCAATATCATGGCATGCTACCAATCAAAGGAAAATCATTTGGATACCAAAACCTCAATTTTGGTTGACCTATTAAGTACCTAAAGATCCTTACTTACCAGCCATGAAAGATGTTGAAAAACCTTTGGGTTGGACTGGTATCTTGCACAGGCACACAACTGAAGACAAATAACGTCTTGAAGAAGTAAGATACATCAATGAAAAAAACATGATGTTTCAAACAAAAAAAGAGGAAGGAGGAAATCACCATCATTGATCTATATAAAAACATCCACGTTCTTCATCACCGTCATTATCCTTGGTAAAAAACAAAAGTTTTTGAGTTTCCATAGTTGGTGCTTGCCTTCTTGACATAGGAAAAGCCAAATCTCTCTTCAAAATCTCAGTCACATACTTGTCTTGACTAATAAAAATCCCATCCTCCTTCTGCTTTACTTGCATTCCTAAGAAGAATATGAGTTCACCCATAGAACTCATTTGAAACTTCTTATGCATCATCTTCTCAAACTCTGTGCATAATGACTTCTTTGTAGAGCCAAAAATGATATCATCTACATACACTTGAACTAACAGAATATCTCCTTTGTCCCTTCTGATAAACAAAGTTTTGTCTATCCTTCCTCTCTGAAACCCATTGTCCAATAAATAAGTTGACAAGGTTTCATACCAAGCTCTAAGAGCTTGATGCAGTCCATAAAGAGCCTTTTCTACCTTGTATACTCTGTCAGGGAAGTATGGATCTTCAAATCCTGGTGGTTGACAAACATAGACTTCCTATTCAATCTTAGCACTCTTGACATGCATCTGGTACACCACAAAGTCTTTAAATGAGGCATAGGCTAATAATAGCCTAATTTCTTCAATTTTGGAAACAGGGGCAAAGACTTCATCATAGTGAGTCCCATCTTCTTGTGTGTACCCTTGAGCAACCAATCTTGCTTTGTTCTTTATCACGGTACCTCTTTCATCCTTCTTGTTCCTGTAAACCCATTTAGTACTACTAGACCTTTTGCCATTTGGTAAATCCACCAAGGTCCAAACCATTTCTAATTTGAATTGTAGAAGCTCATCTTGCATAGCTTCTATCCATCTTGGATCCTTTGATGCATGAATTACCTTTTTGGGTTCTTCTTGTGATAAAAAGCAAGCAAACAAGCAATTTTGAAAGTCTTTATGGTTTGTTCTTTGCTGAACTGAACTAAACAAACTATGTTCTTCCAAATTCTTTGCCATTCTTCTTGTTTGAGGTACTAAATTCAAGTCTTCAATAATTTTTTCAACTGGATGATCTTTGTGTATTCTTGTAGTTAGAATAGGACTGACATGTATAAATTCATCTAAATTGTTCATGTTAGCCTCCGCACCAACATCTTCATCATCTTCAAATATGTTATAATCTTCCAATTCAGGCATATTTGGATCATTCAGAAGTTCAATGCTCATTTTTCCACCAACAACATTAACTTCATTTTTGCTAGCAGCATTAACATTGTTAGTACTGTTAGGCATATTTAAACTAACAGTATTAATATTGTTAGTGCTGTTAATAGTATCTTCCTTCTCTTCACTTTCACTTTCTGTACTTGAATCTTCATCAACCTTCTTTTCATCATCACTTGAAGGTTTAAATCTAGCATCAGGAGAACTTTTGAATTTTGAGAGAATGGTGGATCAACAGTCCACAATGGTAGTAGTATGTAATCTTTGCCAGGTACAGTCTCCATTCTAGCTTTACCTTCATCATCACATGCTTTTGTACCTGCATTACCATTAGACTGATTTCCTATAACAACTGGCTTATAATTCATTAACTTTGTTAGTGCATCAATATCAAAAAGCCAATTTGGTCTACTTCCTGCAATATTAGGTGTATTCTCACTAAACTAGACATGCAAGTTCTCTTTAACTATTATAGTTCTACTGTTGAATACTCTAAATGCTTTACTATTGATTGAGTACCCAACAAAGAATCCTTCATCTGTCAAACCATCAAACTTGACTAAGTGATCTATGGTATTAAGAATTGTAATAGGACACCCAAATGGTCTCATAAAGCCTTAAGCTAGTTTTCTACCAAGAAAAAGTTCATAAGGGGTCTTGTTATGAGGCTTAGTTACTAATACCCTATTTTGCACATAGCAAGCAGTATTAACTACTTCAGGCCAAAATGTAGTAGGTAGCTTAGAATCAGCAAGCATTGTCCTAGCAACCTTAATTACTATTCTATTTTTCCTCTTAGCTACTACATTTTGTTAAGGAGTTCTAGCTACACTAAATTCTCTCTTAATACCTTTTCTCTCTAAAAACTGATTCATTTCCTTATTCTTGAACTCAGTTCCATTGTTACACCTAATTACCTTAACCCTTTAATCTATTAGATTTTCTACTCTAGTTATAAAGGATTTAAGAATGCCACTAGTCTCATCCTTAGTAGCTTGAAAGAAAACCTAACTAAACCTACTGTAATCATTTGTGACAACTAGGCAATACATCTTTTTCATTAAGCTTTTTACAAATGTTGGACCAAACAAATCCATGTGCAACATATGTAAAGGTTAGCTGAATGAACTTACTATTTTAGACTTACAAGAAGCTCTATGTTGCTTTCCCTTTTAACAAGCAATGCAGGTTTGATTAATTTCAAAAAGTTTTGAAGGTAAACCTCTTACAAGATTTCTCTTAACCAGTTTGTTCATAGTTTTGAAATTTATGTGTTTAAGCCTCCTATGCCAAAGTTTAGATTGATCAGATATGGCTTTTGAAAAGAGACAAGTTAGACCTCCTTTAGGAATAATATTCTTTAAATCAACATTATACATATTGTTCTTTCTAGGAACTTTAAGTAAAACTTGACTTTCATCTGTTAACTTAAAATGTTTTGAGATAAAACAATACATTCCGTGTCATTAAAGAGAACACTATTCTTTTTATCACACATTTATGAGACACTAAAGAGGTTAAACTTTAACTCTCTTACAAAATACACATTCTCAAAATCTAAATTACCAGTTTTGATTGTACCTCTACCTGTGATTTTCCCTCCTTTGGGGTCACCTCTAAAGGAAACATATCCTCCATCTATCTCTTCATAGTCTGTAAGATAGGACATGTTCCCTGTCACGTGCCTTGAACATCCACTATCAATCATTCCTTGATCCTGTAAATCCATTTGTGGACTGCCCTACACATTAGATAAGAAAATCAGCTTCTTTTGCGGACCCAAGCCATCATTGACTTGGATCTGCCTTGTGCATTAGTATAATCAAACTTCTTTAGGGTAATTGATGCACTGTTAGGTTTAGAAACATGGTTTAAGTCTTTATTCTTTGGTTTCCAAACCCAACAAGCTGAGGCCTTAACAGCATTAACATTATTTCCCTTAACAACATTAACTACTGCTTTTGGCCTAACAGCATTAACTACTGCTTTTGGCCTAGCAGTATTAACATTTTTATCCTTAACAGTATTAACCCTCTGATTAAAATTACTGTTTTTAAATGTTGTATTCTTATCACTGGGCCTCTTAATAGTTGAATGTGCTGTTTTATAAAGATATATGACATTGGTCTAGTAGAATTCACTATTGTTTTTAAGTAAGCAACATTAACTTGTCTAGCGGTATTAACTCATACTAAGCCATACTTCATTAGTACTGCTCTTGGAACCATGTTCTTTTTAAGGAAGGGGTGAGTCTTTTTGGCAAAATTCTGATGATTCACCCTTTTAGCATTGTTCCAAATAGGTTTTGTATTTTGAAACTGTTTTTGATTCACCTTTTTACAATCTACCTGCAAGTGATCAAAACTTCCACATACATAACAAGCTTTATTAAACATCTCAAAATTACTTCCTAATCTTTGAGACATCATATTATTCTAGTTTCTTTGATTGCCTCTAGGAGTATGAGTGTTTTGCCTAAGTTGTTCAACATGTTTAGCAGTTTTCCTAGCAGTTTTTCCTTTAGGTTTAACAAACTCTATCTTAGCAAAACTAGGCTTAAATGTTTTCTTTTCAATCTTAGCCTGAGGCACATCATCTTCCTTATTATCAGACACCCAATCCTCAATAATTGGAGCACCATTATTCTTCCTAACTGCTTTAGGCTTTGCTTCACTAGCCTTAGCTTCACTGTTCTCAACTACATGCTTAATAACTATAGGCTCACTTGTAAACTCTTCTAAACCAGAGAATGACAAATTAGGTTTTGGAGGCATAAAGTTTCCTGTATAGGGAGGTGGAACAACATTATACCCTAAACCTGTTTTGCACTTATCAACTATCTGACAGTCTATTAGTTTGCTTAAGTTTTTAGATGAATTCTCAAAATTTTCTACTGTTAGCTGAATTTCATCTTTTTGTTTTTGAGCCAGTTCCAACTTCCTCCTAAGCTCTGTAATGGCTACTTCTCTTAAATGAATCTCACGTTTTAAGACCTTGATATCTTCCTCATAAACAGACTCATTTTTCTTATAAACTAGAAGTCTTGCTTCTACATACTCTAAACCTGTTTTATAAGCAATAGCATTTAACTTAGATGTCCTTAAGTCTTTTAACAGTTGTTCATTTTGTTCTTTAAGAATTTTAACATTTTCTAAACAAGATGATGAACAGTTTGAATCAGTAGATACCTCAGAGTTAGAACTTGTAGAAGAGTAAGCCATGAGTGCAAAGTTAGTTGGACCTTCTTCTGCTTGATCACTCCAATCATAACCAGAACCATCACAAGACACCAAAGCATTAGAAGTAGTTGTCTCCACTGGCACAACCCTTCTTGTGTTCTCCCTATTCCTGTTTTCTTGGTTCCTTGGAGCCCTGCACTCCCTTGCAAAGTGTCCCCTTTTGTGGCAGTTGTAACACTCCACCTTGGACTTATCAAACCCAATGGTCTCATTACCATTAACAGTAAGCTTTCTTCCAGTGTTCTTTAAGAATCTCCTTGCCCTCATTGTTAGCATAGCATCTGCCACCTTAAATCCATCTCTTCTAAATCATCAGGATTAATTTATTGCAAGTCCTCATTATCAAGTTGTGGACTGTTTGGTTGACTTGCAAAGAAAGCACAGATGACAGCATCACTCAAATTGTCAATTGTTGTTGAGTTAACAGTAGTAGCTTGAGTGCTAGCAGTTGTAGCACCATGAGCAATATTAACTGCTCCATTTGTACTGTTGGTGCTGTTTGAGGACATAAAGGCTACGTTTTGTGTGTTTGTGCTTAAGCTTGATGTTCCTTTGACCTCTGGTTCATAGATCTTCAAGTTGTTGTAAAGATCATCTAGTCTTAATGTATCTATCCCAGGCTTGTTCCTCCACACAATGGTATGTGTGTTCAATTCTGGTGACAAACTTTTTAAGAACTTCTGATTCACATCTTCTTGTAAGATACTTTCACCATGAATCTCCAACTGACTGATAAGCTTTTAAAGCCTATCAAAGGTTTGATCTAACACCTCTAAGCTAGATGCAGTAAAAATTTCAAACTGCTGCTTTAGAAGATTCCTTTGAGTCTTTTTAGTAGCATCATTCCCTCCAAATCTCTTCTCAACAGCCTGCAGTAATGACTTGGCATCTTTGTTGGAGTTAAACTTCAATTGATGTTCATTAGGGATGCCCATCAATAAAGTGCTTCTTGCATTTAACCCTAACCTCCTTTGTGCCTTTTCTTCAGCAGTTGTAGGAGCAATTGTAGTCTGAACACCTTCAACAAATTTTGTTATTGGAGGTGCATTACCATTCTCTATGACTTCCCATAGAGAATAATCAATCATTTGGATGTACTATTCCTTCTTCATCCTTCAAAGCTCATACTTACCTGGTTTGAGCGTAGGCACTTTTGATGCAGCCACCATATGTACTAAGTCTTAATCCATGTCTTCTTAGCGAAGTTTCTCAAAACAACAAGCTCTGATACCACTTGTTGATCCCACTTGAATGGATCTTGAATTCCTTAGCTTGTATAAGGTTTAGTTATGCAAGATAGATCCTATACAACTTTGATAGAAACTTTGTAAAATATATCAAAGATTATGTAGAATCTAATCTTTGATCAATAAGAAGAATATGCAATAGAATAGTAATTCTAATGAACACACAGATTAACAAATAAAGTTTCAATATATTAATATGAATACTCTAACTAGTATTAAGGTTACAAAACCTTGAAGCTATGAATTATACGACTAAGATACATAAAACTCTATGCCCTAGGACCTCCTTTTATACATCAAGGAGTCCTAGTCGATTTACAATATATTACTAAAACTTAGATTATTCTCAAAGAGCTATTCTATAAATAACAATCCTTATCTTATAAGTAATCTTGATCTTCAAGCAATCTTTATCTTTTAGCAGTTGTAATATTTCAACAGTTGTAACTTTGTACCAGCAGCATTACCTCTTAACAAGCAGTAGTAACTTATACACCAGCAACATTAACTGTGTACAAGCAGTAGTAACTACTTAGAATATTTTCTTTAATCTTCACCAGCAGTACTAACTTTACTCTAGCAGTACTAACATATACTAGCAGTAGTAACTAGTAGTACTAACTTACACTAGCAGTAGTAACTATGAACTAGCAGTAGTAACTACTTAGCATATTTTTCATTAGAGTTAATAAAAAGCACTAAGTTTTACTTAGCAGTATTAACTCCAAGATCATCAAGAAGTTTTTTAATCCCAACAACAAGTAAATCCCAAGTGTAGGGGTATTTGATGAGGCGTCATTTTATACACTTTTTCGGGGTCATTTAACCCCCTAAATCGTGCATTTATGCCCAAAATAGGTACTTAATCGTTCCTCTTCAGGTATTTAGCATTTGCAAGGCATTTGGAGGAAATACACGTGACTTGGGCTCATTTGGAGAAGAAACGGACAAGATTACAAACCAACACCAAGACTCTTCAAGATTTAAAGTCTCAGAGCCCAAAGACGGCGTCACCACTTATACACGATGCCGTCACACTTCATCTAGTGACGGCATCAAAACATCTCTTAACGGCGTCATCCGGCACCGACTCAACTCGGATCTAGAAGATTCTACTTTATGACGGCGTCACGATTAAAACGTGACGCCGTCACAGCGATATTCTTATAAATATAGACCCGAAATTAGGGTTTTATGTGTGTAACTTTAGAGTAAAAAAGGGAGACGAACCCTAGTTTGTTTGGCAGCTTATTAGGACAATTTTAGGGCTTCAAAACCCTATTGTACCTCCTTCGATTCATGTTTTAATCAAGTAAGACTATCTTAATCATTCAATATATCTTGTTGTTTGATTCATTATTGTTCTTGCTTTATCTTTAACATGTTTGGCTAAACCCCTTATTGTATTCATTTATGATTGTATGAAACCTAGAATGTAGATCTTAGTGGTGTTCTTCTTGTGATGAATATGCATGTTAGGCTTTAGAAAACCAACTTGTGTCTGTATCGTTGTTGATATGTCTAGGGAAACATGATTGTGTAGAAAGGATACCATCGAGTAACAGTCTCCATACTATCTTGCCCCTTATATGGTTGATCCACTTTTAATATATTTCAAATGTATTTAATATACTCTTAGGGGCCGGGTAATAGTCTTCATACTACCTTACTTTGTGTTTTGCCTCAATGGAATATTAAATAGACGGCGGGTTCGTGTAATCTGTTCATGACTTAGGAAATAATTACATAGATCATCACAAGTGTGACAAAGCAAACAACACTAAACATGAGAGGAGAAGCAAACTAGATCTCAATACATGATTGAAATGAATACAAACTTTAATTAATATTGTTATTAACCATTAGAGAGTTTATTAATTAGTTTTAATATCTAAAACCAATACAACTCTCTCAAACCATAGATTAACCTGCTTTTCTTTAAAAATAAAAATACAAAAATAATCTCTCTCAACTCTAGAAATTCTGTTGAGACCGTGATCAAACCAACTCAGCAATGATACCAACCTATTCCCTAGAGAATGATAACAACCAATGGTTTATAAACAACCCGGTACCCCCGAGTCTTTCCTATAGTTCTACAACGGTTAGGTACTCTGCCTAGGGAGTTGTAAAACTTCTTGTAGAAGTCCCTTACGACAACCACATCAATGTGTTTACTTAGTCATGAATTAATCCCTAGCTTGCTTCTCCTAATTCTATTGCCCGTCACCCTTGTGATGCGATGTGTAAGTATTTCCTAATTCATAAATGAATTATATGAACCCGTCGTCTATGTAATATTTTGTTAAGGCAACGCACAAGTAAGGTAGTATGAAGACTATTACAAGGCCCCTAAGAGTACATTACATGCATTAAAACACTTAAAAGGTGATCAATCATATATGGGTAAGGTAGTATGAAGACTGTTACCGATGGTATCCTTTTTACACAACCACGTTTCCCTAGACGTCTTCGCAAGCAA